>DF240046.1:1386-145539 GCA_000507305.1 Breviolum minutum Mf 1.05b.01 | reverse complement strand
GCGAAATAGGTGGACGGTGATCATTGCCTTACTTTGCTTAGCTTTCCCTCGGTTGCTGGCCATCATTTGCGCTGGAGCTCTACGTCTTTGTTTTCGGGCTATGATGGCAATCGTGGCACGAGTCTTGCAGGAGATGTGGGCTGAGCTTCGTGTGGGACTTGGGCAGATTAGCTTAGCCACGTCTACTTTGGAGGAGACGTTGCTGCTCTATCTGCAGGATTTCTTTTCAGATGCTCCGAGTGGTTTTCCCCAAGTTCCATTTGCAGCTCCTACACCTACACCTGGGTCAGATGCTGGAGGGGTTAGCAATCAAGGGGGAGGTAGCCCCCCTCCCAATCCACCCTGGGGCTTTGTATCTACTCTCCTCCTTTTGTTCCACCTGGTGCTGCAGCTTCGTGGGCATGCTCCCTGGGCAGGGGGGGTGGGCTAACAGTTCTTGGATGGTGCATGACTAGTTCTCGACGGCAAGGGCTGCAGAGAACTGTGTATTTTACCTTTTTCTGTTTGGGCTACTGCCTATGATATACCTCGGTTGGCGCCTCCAAGTGAAAACCGGTGCTGCCAGTGCCAGCAGTGAGGAATGCAGCAAGGAATACAATTGGGATTCCTGTACAAATGTTCCAATCATGAGATCTTTGCTGTAGAGTGAAATGTTTGGACCGAATGCTTTTGGTTTAAGTTCACCATCTCCTTCCCCACCACCTCCTTGGGCTAACAGTTCTTGGATGGTGCATGACTAGTTCTCGACGGCAAGGGCTGCAGAGAACTGTGTATTTTACCTTTTTCTGTTTGGGCTACTGCCTATGATATACCTCGGTTGGCGCCTCCAAGTGAAAACCGGTGCTGCCAGTGCCAGCAGTGAGGAATGCAGCAAGGAATACAATTGGGATTCCTGTACAAATGTTCCAATCATGAGATCTTTGCTGTAGAGTGAAATGTTTGGACCGAATGCTTTTGGTTTAAGTTCACCATCTCCTTCCCCACCACCTCCTTGGGCT
Organism: Breviolum minutum Mf 1.05b.01; assembly: GCA_000507305.1. Taxonomy (NCBI): domain Eukaryota; class Dinophyceae; order Suessiales; family Symbiodiniaceae; genus Breviolum; species Breviolum minutum. The sequence goes on along the minus strand of DF240046.1, from coordinate 144,541 downwards.
AACAGTTCTTGGATGGTGCATGACTAGTTCTCGACGGCAAGGGCTGCAGAGAACTGTGTATTTTACCTTTTTCTGTTTGGGCTACTGCCTATGATATACCTCGGTTGGCGCCTCCAAGTGAAAACCGGTGCTGCCAGTGCCAGCAGTGAGGAATGCAGCAAGGAATACAATTGGGATTCCTGTACAAATGTTCCAATCATGAGATCTTTGCTGTAGAGTGAAATGTTTGGACCGAATGCTTTTGGTTTAAGTTCACCATCTCCTTCCCCACCACCTCCTTGGGCTAACAGTTCTTGGATGGTGCATGACTAGTTCTCGACGGCAAGGGCTGCAGAGAACTGTGTATTTTACCTTTTTCTGTTTGGGCTACTGCCTATGATATACCTCGGTTGGCGCCTCCAAGTGAAAACCGGTGCTGCCAGTGCCAGCAGTGAGGAATGCAGCAAGGAATACAATTGGGATTCCTGTACAAATGTTCCAATCATGAGATCTTTGCTGTAGAGTGAAATGTTTGGACCGAATGCTTTTGGTTTAAGTTCACCATCTCCTTCCCCACCACCTCCTTGGGCTAACAGTTCTTGGATGGTGCATGACTAGTTCTCGACGGCAAGGGCTGCAGAGAACTGTGTATTTTACCTTTTTCTGTTTGGGCTACTGCCTATGATATACCTCGGTTGGCGCCTCCAAGTGAAAACCGGTGCTGCCAGTGCCAGCAGTGAGGAATGCAGCAAGGAATACAATTGGGATTCCTGTACAAATGTTCCAATCATGAGATCTTTGCTGTAGAGTGAAATGTTTGGACCGAATGCTTTTGGTTTAAGTTCACCACCTCCTTCCCCACCACCTCCTTGGGCTAACAGTTCTTGGATGGTGCATGACTAGTTCTCGACGGCAAGGGCTGCAGAGAACTGTGTATTTTACCTTTTTCTGTTTGGGCTACTGCCTATGATATACCTCGGTTGGCGCCTCCAAGTGAAAACCGGTGCTGCCAGTGCCAGCAGTGAGGAATGCAGCAAGGAATCTTTTTTGAGTTACAACAGAAGTGTTCAATGTTCATGTCAGTCAGTAAAATACGAGTGATGACAATCTCAACACCACAAACAGTAGAAACATTCAAGTAAACACCAGGTATTTTGTTTGTTTTTGCTAACGTGTGGTTCCTTTAAAGACTTGTTAATGAATTATGGCCAGAGCATCAGCTCGGATCCTTCACATTTGGGTCTTGGCGATGTCTCCCTGTGTGCAACAAAAACTCTGACAAAGTGATGGGTTTGATTTGGCACCGTAAATCCATCAGGATGATGATGATGATGATGATGATGATGATGATGACATGATGTGTTGAACGTTTTTTGATACTCAAGCATAGAACCATGAGAGTTTGGGATGATACTGTTGTGGACACACCCTTTTGTGTCCTTGATGTGAATATCAATATGTGGAACCTTACCAACAAAAATCCAAAGAAGGTCATGTTCAATCAAAACAAAGTTGTCATTCTGGGCTTCCAGATGTTGTTTATTTTCATCTATACCATCTGGAAAGTAGATGGCTATCCACCCCCAAAAGGTGGCGAGGCTTAGCAAGGGGATATGATAAACCATGGGAGTTGAGCCATCGATCCTTTCCAGGTTTTTATATCCAAAATGACTTCATGACTCATCCATTTCCGTTTTCCACTAGCAATCTCTGGACCGATGCCAGGACGCTTGTTCTGGAAGAGTACCAACTTTGAAGCTTTTATTGGAAGGCAGTTCCGATCGCAGATGTTGGGACTGAATCAAACAACCAAAAGTGCAGAGCATCAAAAATTGACCTAACAAAGATGCAGTGCTTTTTTTTTAATCGATTTACCATAGATTTCATTTTCGGATTTGTTCGGAAACTTTTATTTTTGCATGGCAAACCTAAGCTGCATGAAAACTCCCAGGTCAAAAGCATTTTGAGATGCACCTTGATTATAAGGCCAACCCTTGATTTATGGAGACCATCCCATTTTCTCCATGAAACACATCCGTGCAAGTCACCGGCTCGTGGGGTTTTCCCGCGTGTGCAGGTTTAAAAACGGGCTCCCACGAGAAGGCCATTGGATGTTTGCTAAGCCCTGTACCGTTAGGAGCCCTTTATTAGCCTTCGGAAAATGCACCGTTGCAGTGTTTTGGAAGGACCCAAATGACATAGAAAAAAATCCGATTTGAAGTTGTTTTTCATTCCATGAAAACAACAAGTTCCTGGAGATTGCTTTTGAGGTATGCGGTATACGTCCAAGCACTTGGAGATGTTTTCGCTATGCGTTTCATGTGTATTCCAAATCAGACACCGAACTTATAGCTATCACTGCTTCATCTCAAACCTCAACCATTGTTTTGGTTTCTTCTACCTGTGTTTCAGCCACCTCGTTCAGCATCCATTGCGAAGGTTTGTTCATCAATGAGAAGGGCTTTTGTGTCGCACGTGCCGAGGCAGGGTCATCTAAAAAATCCTTAAACATTGTCCAGTGGGAGGACTGTCATGATGCAAATGCTTGGATGATGCTGGTAATGATGGTACTCGTACTTACTGTAGCATATTTTTGTACAGTCAGTTATGGATACGTAAACATGTACAAAAACCATGACACTGACGGCATATGTTGGCACTGACATGATGATGATGACGACGATGACGATGATGTTGACCCGAGTATTGGCAACAAGTATTTCGATGAGAGGCTGACATGCTTGAGTCATGTTGAGTCTGACTGAATAAGTTTGAAACTGGTGAACACTTGCCTGCTTGTTTCTTGATTCTTGATTTTATGCTGGTTGACCGCCTTCTGATATCTTACAGGTATAAAAACAGCATTCTCAGTTTGCAGCAACACTGAGAGAACAATACGTACTCGTAATTTATAGATGACAATGTTTCACTGTTTTGGTTTTGACCATTCCACGTGTTTCTATTCGAATCGCTGTCAAACATTCAGAATATACCCAAAGGAAGAGCCGTTTCCAGAGCTGTGACAAGGTCAATCCTCTCATTTTTGCCAAGGTCAGTGCTGATGGCGTTGTGCGCCTAAGCGGTGTGCAACCTGATGAGGAGATCTCAGTGTTGAATGACACACCACCAGCAGAACCTTTGGTGTCGTGGCGAAAGGAGGAACTGGATGAAAATCCTGGGATGGTTGATGGTTGCAAATCTTTTGACCACCTAGATTTCGTATAATCATGGAAGTCCAAAATGGCCCTTCCTCAAGACTGATTTTCTTGACAATACGGTCGTGCTCCACTTCCATGATTATAGGAGGAAGGGCAATGTTCTCCAACCCTTGTGAACAACACGATGAAGTCATACACTACTCAGCAATCGTTGGAGGATTTCAGCCGTGAATAGGGTGTAGGATCAGAATATGTCCATGTTGGTTGGATTCAAACATGTGTTTTCCTGATGTTTCCTGTTGAAACACATTAATTGCCAATATGATCTCACTTGAAATTACCAAAAGCAGTAACGTTTGAGTCTTAATGCGGGGCAAATCATCACCCATAGTTTGATTAGGATACCCACTATGAAATACTTGTGATATACTGATTCTTCCCGCCCGAGGTCCGCCTGGAAGATTTCTTGGAAACCTCCAAAGGATACCAGGCGGGGCGGGTTTTTACGCGGAAGTGGCGCAGAGGGAAAGTGGGGGTTTCTTCCTGTGCATAAACAGGTGTTTCGACATGATGGTTCGTAGGATTGCGTCATAAAACTTGGAAAATGGTACCGAACTCCAGTCGCGGAAGCCCGCGGAAGGTTTTTTGTGTTTTTTCTCTGCGGAAGCTCGCGGAAGCACATGCTATGTACTGTAATCATGTTCTTCATATCATCCAGTCTCTGGATATCTCGTTCGTACATCTATGAGAAGTTGTCCTTTTAGGAAATACAGGAATTGCATGTTAAAGGAAACGTCCATTTTGTTGTAGGAAATTTGCGGGAGAACCGCGGAAGCTCCACGGAAGGGGTAGCGTCCTCATCCAAGGTATTGGCCACATGTCAAATATGGGAATTTGGAAATTTCAAGTACCACTAAACCCTTTCTTGTCTTGCATATATGCCCCAAGGATGTGCTTCGAAAGTAATATGCTTCTCCGTAAATCAGCAAATACATTTCCCACATGCTTCGCGGAAGCTCCCGCTGTGTTCGCGGAAGCGATATTGAAAATGAATATGTGTTCTTTTCCAGTGTCCAGGCTGTCTTTTTTTTTTAGTTGTGTTTTCTCACTGTATTTTTTTTGGCCATTTGAAAGATGATGTACCCGTAGCCATTTGGTTCCGAGGAGGTTGCGCCAAAAAAGATCCTATCGAACTTCGCTACAGCGAGGCACAATGTTGGGTCGAAGTCCCAAAAGTCCTAAGAGCTCCGGCTTCAAGAGCAAAGGCATGTTAACCATGCTGTTTCTCACACTGAGTGTCTTTGCCGTTTTTGAGTTCCGAGTCAATGCACTATTGATGATATACATGCTCTTTGTTAATGGACATTGGGAGGTGTTGAAGGTGGATACTCTCTTGCCATTGTTGGACAAGTACTTAGACTTTGAACTTTGGTTGAATCCCAAAAACTTTGTCGGCTACGAAGTACCAGAACTTCAAGCCGAAGATTTCTCTTGGGATGAGTTCATGCGAGTCTCCAAGAACCGCAGGCTTGTGACTGTGGTGAGAGGCCTCATGAACAACACCCGTGCTTCCAAGGAATTTTGTTCCAAAGATTGGATTAAAGCTCATGGAGATTTCAGCTTGGTTGAAATCTTGCCCAAAAAAGATGATTACAAATATGACTATACCTACAACATGGTCAACTTCTCTCAGTACATTCAGGATATCCAAAGTGGAAATCGTCGTTATTCCAATGGTCTTGATGAGATGTTGCTTCGCTATCCAGACCTCGTAGAATCTATGGAACTGAAGCGATTACAGAATCCAAATGGCTGCCGTGCCGTGGCCATGTTTGTGAATGGCAAGGGGGAAGGACTGCAATGGCACAATGCCAATCACTTCAACATGGTCATGGAATATCATGGCAAAAAGATTTGGCAACTCTTGGATAGCAAGTACAGCCTGTTCACCGCACCCGGAATGGCTATGGATCCCTATGCCACAGGCTTCAATGCCAATTCACCAAAGTCCATGTTTGACAAGTTACCTACCTTTGAAGTGGAGTTGAATCCAGGAGATGTTCTATTCAACCCAGTGTGGTCTTGGCATCGTGTACGAAATGAAGCGGATCGCAATACCAATTTGGTGGCCATGGGGTCCTGTCGCTTCTCAGAATGGGACAAGGCCCTGACCACAGCACCAGCATTGGAATTGGGCCGTTCTTGGGGACATCCAATGTGGGTATCCTCGAAACTTCCTTCATGGGTGATGTGGATTCCATTCTTTCGTGTCCTTCAAGATGGAATTGGAATTGCCTATGATCTCTTCCCAATGTGGGGACAAGCAGGCTATGAGGTTGATTGCTTCAGTTCCAAGAAACGTGCTTGCGATCACCACTATGAAGTTTTGGGTGTCAAATTCAATCCTTAACCATGGAAAACTTTGAGATGGACCAAGGGCCATGGGTAACCAACGGTTTTTCAAGCTGTTGGTGTGGTGGCCTTCCCAACTCGCAGCTGCTAGGCACGGATTGCTTGGAAGCTGTTGTGGGTTTGTGGGTTTGTTCTCTTTAAAGGAGACCCAGAACGTGGTTCATGCTTCCTCTTAGAGCCGGAAGGACGCCTGCCAATATAATTATACTGGGTCCACGCTCGGAGGTGTTTTTCACTTTTGGGCCACTTCTTCAAGAGATGTGGCCCTATGATCTTGATGCGTCCAGCATCTTGTTCCAAGTGTCGATGAACGCTGCGAAAAAAATGGATAGATTCAGATGCCGCAATGTCAACGGATCTGAATCTGAAGATCTTGGAGCTGACGATTTTGTGATGTTTAGTTCCTTCCCTCCTTGGATGGTACTTGGATTTCTTCCATCAGCAGAGAAATGATTGCCAAGATTGCCACATTATGTAAACATACTTTCGAGTGCTTAGCTCTCCAAATTCTTTTTTCTTGTTCAGGTGGAGCAAACCGCCAAAGCTTTGCCGGATGCGAGTGCTGAGGCGTGAAAACTCCCTTGAGGTTTTTCCCCCGGAGACCTCTATAGATTGCAGGATGTGTTCTTTTCCAGGAGGTTTTTTTGCCCTAAGAATCATTGGATTTTCCTTTTTTGAGGGGTTTGACTCTGTGTAGCAGGGATGCTGGCATCTCCAAACCACCACTTTTGAGACCGAAGAGTTGGGTTTCTTTTTCCGGAAGCGGGCCAGAGGTTTCTTCCCCCCAAAAAGGCGGCACGTGCACGGACCGAATCGAGTGTTTTTTAGGGTTTTTTCTTGAACTGCGTCCAAAGGTCTTCTAGGTGGTGGTTCCAACACACATTTCTATTTTCACCCCTACCTTGGGGGATGATCCAATTTGACTATATAATATGTTTCAAACGTGTTGAAACCACCAACCAGTCTTTATTTCTCTTGAAATAATCATGGTTCAGAAAATGGATCCCACCAAAACTTCCATGTTCGAGCCATGTTTCACTTGCAAATACCTGACCTTGGCAAGATGAAAAAATCAACAACAACTTCAACCGCCAGGTGATGGAGAAATCATCTTCATCTGCGCATTCCAAGTCCTTGGGAAATTGATGCCAACCCCTCCAAGAAGTGTTCTGTGAAGCAGTGAAATAGTGAAAGTTGTTCCCTGAATCAGGGTCAAAGTCACACTAAGATACCACACATCATTTCTATTTACTGACTGGAGTTATAAAGTAAACACACATCAGCGAATATCTATGAGTCTATTTGCTTCACTTGCGATAAGCCTTTTTTTTGATCTTGGAGATGCACCCACAACAGATATGATATATGATCATATATGATATTTTTGCACCAAAGACCCCATGTTTTTGTTTAAGAAAACATATTGGGGTTACATCCATACACTTTCTTGGGAACAAGGGATCTCTAATTTGGAATGATCCGAATCTGTGACAACACAGCCAGGTGGCTGCTGAAACATCAGGTCAATCAGAAATGCAGGCATCGGGATTCGAAATTTGAAATGAAGGGGTGAGGCCTCTAAGGAAACCTTGCAAATAATGGGATAAACTACCAACCTCAACTGGTTAGCTGGATTTCAGAACCATCAACAGTATTGATGATGTGAAGCTGTTTCAATTCTAGGAAGGTAATGGAAAGTATGCATCATGGGGGATTGTTTTTAAATGAGATACGTTACCCCCACAAGAAAAAATCACAAGTGACTGTGAAAACCTGTATTCTTAAATGGGAAAAGGAAAATCAATCTTCAAAAATACCTTTGGGAGGGGATATGTGATCGTTTCGAGGAGGGTGGATAGAATAGACAAAATGAGCGAGAAGGAGAGAGATGAACATGTTGAGTTGCAGAACTTGAGCAAAGTATTTGGGACAAGGTGAGATTGTAGGAATGTTTGGGATTATTTCAATGTGTAAACCTAAAATATTACTTGGGGATGCTTCCATATGAACCTGATTGAAAATCTGAAGTGTAGATTTGATAGTTGTATGTGGCTTAAATGTTGCTTGAGATTTTGTACGGCTTCATTTTGAAGGTAAACGTATGGGTATCGGGAAGTATCTGTATGTGTGAATTGGATGTGAATTGGGGCACGCCCTAAGGTAGGAGGTATTACATATCACTCATGATCTTTGGCAGATCATTTGTTGTTTTACAGTACATTGTATACTTTAAATGTGTCTATAAAAAGCACACTGTATATTACCCTCCCTGAAACTAACAGGAAGACAATCCTTTCCTTTGGGGGTCCCTCGGCCTATTTTCAGAGGGCGAAGTGTTATTTACACATCCCAGGTGATCTCCCGGCGAATGGTCGAAGAGCCATTTCAGCGCATCTCCAGGAGTCAAAAGCTGCAGCAGCGAAGATGATCGAAGCTGCACCACAGGCATGGTGAACTAAAAATGCACCCTATCACGTAGGTATACACCCCTGAAGTTTAACATGGAACCTGAAAATGGCACCCTGGAAAAGGAGATCCCTTTTGGAAACCATCATTTTCAGGTTTTGTGTTGAACTTTGGGGCTGTAATCATCTGAGATATGTGGACTTGAAGATTGTTTGAATGTTACTGCCCTAGTAAAACACTTCCATCATGGGTGTTTTTTTACATGTTTGTTCAGTTCAGCGAATGTAAACAAACAATTGCCTCCAAAATTGAATTACTGTAGATTAACGTTGTGATCGCAGCCTTGGACTTTGGGCCTTGTATGTGCTGAGGTTGATCAACTCCTGATATTTGGAAGGGTCATCCTACCTTTAGCAAGGGATTCTTTTCATATCATGGGTATTAGGCATGTATCAATTCTTATAATGTATATATATATACACGTATAAATATGTAATAGGCATTCTGACCATACTCATGAAAGTTTGCCGTTGCTTCAGGAGCCTCTCCTCAACGTTGCCGCACTCCCGTCTTCCAACAGCTCGGAGTGACCAGCAGCGAAAAAAACATCTCTCGACCTGACAGTTTTTGCGCAAGAGTGAAGGAAAAGATCAATGAGATCAATCAAATCGAATGAAAACAAGTCTAGGTGGTGGTTTCAATATTTTTCATGTTCACCCTTTTTTGGGGAAGATTCCCATTTTGACAAACATTTTTAAAAGGGGTTGAAAACACCAACCAGACAAGTCAAAGGTTTTAAAGTTTCAATCCCCTTTCTGTGCCTTTTTTGGTATGTCTTGTAGTCTTAAACAACCCATGATCTCAGAAAATGAAAACTTGACAAGGCCTACTGAAAACATCTTCAAATAAACGAGGGTTTTTGGTGGCCAAACATGAGTCAAGTTTTCCATTGTTTTTAGATTTACATATCGACATATCTTGTAGTTGGTTGTTATGTTGATGTATCGGATCCACCAGGTGAAGATGGTAGATATCTAGATCTTGATGATCACATATATGATCACCTTTTTTTTTTTTGCTGAGATATAACTTTCATGCTTAAGATATCTTATAACGTTCCGTTTTAGGCCTTGAAACATGTTTGAAACCTGCGCTATTGTTTTTTTGATGTGGATCCGGCGCTTCAAAAAAGCAGACAACTCGTGGGGCAGCAGTCAGATTCTCCAGTGGGCGGGAGAAACACACATAGTCAACAGATGTTTTTAAATGTTGTCACAGGGAAATCATATCATCAAACGGGTGTTTTTTTTTGGGAAAGCGACCAAACCAAAGGAATATGACCCTTCATGCAGGTTGATAGACTTTGACAAAAATCGAACCAATTTGATGTTGCAAGTCGAAGCATGGGGAGATAATTTTCGGGTTGTTGAGCTTCGTTGGAGCACCAAAAGAACGTCACTGTTCGATGAGGGATTTTGAGGCAACCAGAACATAGGGCAAGAGATTTAGAAGTATATAACTCCTATTTGTTGTTGTTTCACTATTTTTTTCATTCTAACAAATCAGCTGAAAATGTAGCTGTAGCTGAAGTGTACACGTATTCTGGGCAAACGATTTTCCGAACTAGCTGCCGAGCCCACGTATAAAAAATCAGGTTCAGAAGAAGGAAGTCAAGCTTCTAAAAATTGACCTGAACATTTGGGCCCAAAGGCCAACTTACTATAATTTATCCAGGGTATACATGATATCTGATATCCTATAGATTCGCTGTGATTGCAAAAAAAAATGCTTTGGTTTTTTCAGTGATGCAATGTACCATTTTGGATGCGCCCACAACATGACCCTATCATTTCCTGTACCCCTCAGAAAAACCCACACCTTTCAGAATGTTCTTTCGCTTCCGTGGCTGGAGGGATGTACGCTGTTTTGGATTCTGCCAAGGCAAGGTATATTGATGTATATTGTAAAAACTTCAACTCCAAGTTCAATCCGCATGCCTTAGGGGTTGTGATTGTCAGATAATGCCTGGAACAAAAAAAATCCGTTCACTTCTGACTGCAGCAGCGTGCCGCAGATGCCTGCTGTTCCCTTATTTTGCTGATCAAAACTCTGCAAAGCAGAGTAGATTGTAGTAGGTTGTACCATTAGTTGGCGTGACCGAAAATGTCAGTGTCATTTTTTTCGTCTGAGCAGAATGCCTCTTGAATTAATGGACAGTAAATCTAAATTGCATGTCTCTTGAAGGGTGGACGTTGTTGCTGGGTATCGGTATTGTAAGATGTGTCTAAACGCTTGCAATTTGCACACTCGAGTGGCATGCGGACATTATGAGGACAGATCTTGCAATTTGTGATCTTTCGTGTTGTTTGGCGTTCAAGCTGATCCTACCTGCATGTCACGATGTGCTTTACTATTTTGAAGAATATTTGAAGATAACAACTTAAATGCTATGGCTGCTATGATTGCATATGTCTGAAAACTACGAATGTTTTACAATCACAATTTGAATAAATGTGCTTCAACAGGCCTCACCACATATTTCCCTCAAGGTAGCACCTTTATGTTTACAATGGCACAAGTTGTTGGAAATCACCAACAAACGACCCAGCAAGAACATCCAACATCACCTAGCAAAAATCATCCAAACCCCATCAAAACAGCCCTCAATACTACGGTGAAGCAACAAAAACGATGCCAAATGGTGCTCCACCATACCAGTGAAACACACTTCAAACACTTCAAGAGTTTTCATTCGCCATGGAAGTTTCAGAAAGCTCCAAAAGAAGAAAACTGGAGGAAGGCCTGCAGATCTTCTCCGCCTGTGATGGCTGACTAAAGGATGTTTGACTAGAGGCAATTGCGCGAGTGTGTCTGAAATGTGATTTGCATGCATGATGGATGTCACTCTATGCCCGAACCGTAGTTGAGGTGTATTGTGCGTTTATCTATTTTACAATCTCAACTTTATTTTTGTTCATTTTCTTCCCCCATGTATCCTGCAGCTAGGTTACACATGTTAGTCCAAAACTCTGGATTGAATGCTTGATTTCTTTGGGGGCACTCATAATCAGAGCTTCATTTGGCGCAGGTTTCCCCGAAGGTGATTTTTTTTCTCGTCAGAGCTGAACAAAAAAATATTCCAAGCCGCCGTTGGTAGGTGCTGGTTCAGTGGATGCGAAGGTGGGAGAACGATATATGAGAAAATCCGGACAAAAAAAGCAAGAGGATTCGGGATGGCTGTAAACAGGGAACAAAAATCCGGAAACCAGATGAGATATACTCAAAAAAACTTTCTGTAGACAAACTTGTGAGGGTTTTCAATGAACAAACTCAGGAATCAACTTACAAAGTCCCATTTGCTACCAGGGTTTGGCGGCCAGTTACAGATGCTATTTTAGCTGAGTCGTTGAGTTTTGTTGTGATGAGAACAACTTCTGGAAACTGCTCCATTCCCTTTGTTGAGCCATGAGTGCAGGGACTGATTCTGAGTTGACTTCTGATCTTATCATATTATTCAGTGCCTGTGAAACACGATACAACAGATTGCTACCCATTGATGCTCTATTTAATGGATTTCTGCTCCAAAAAAACCCTCCACACATTAAAAGGTTTTTTTTGAAGCCAACTACTGGGGGCTTGAATCCACAGGTGCCTCGGACCATTGATGACTTGGCCACACCTTGTTACATCGGCTATTTGCCGGTGATCCAACGGAACTGCGAACGCATGTTGCAACGAGCGCATTCCTTAGGGTGTCAACTGCGACCGCATATGAAAACCCATAAGACTATTCAAGGCACCTGGGACAAGGAGGGGGGCAATTGATGGGATGTTTGTTTCGTGAAACGGGGGTAGAGTTATGTCCCTTGAGATTTGACTCATTTATCAGAGTGTACCAGTGGTTCTTTTAAGATTTGGTATGACGATGTCGATATCGATTTGGGTCCATTTTCCATACCAACAAAACAGCCAGGCCAAGTTTGTTGCCAATTCTCTTTTCCGCCCCAGGTGGCATTTTAGCTACGGGTGGTAGTAAACGATGTATCACTGTCTCGACCTTGGCAGAAGCAGAATTCTATGCGGATGCTGGTTTTGAGGTGCATTTCATTTTGCTTGGTACGCTTGAGAAGGTGTGAAAGTTGGTATGGGAGACATAAACATAAACATGTCTATGCCATCCATGTTTGTATTTTCTATCAACATTGTTGAGGTTTGTTGATGCTAGTCAATGTAAACTGTAGAAGTAGTTTTTTTTGTTTGCAACTGGATGGTATTTGATTGAACTTTATTGGTACTGGCAAGTTTTCAAGAAGTTGGTGAGTTGTTGGAAATTAGTCTTCAAGAGGTATATATAGGTGTATATATTATATTAATATTATATATATATGTATGATTTAATATTAATATTATATACATATATGTATGATTTATTTTATATTCATAATTTAACGATGGATCTTCCAACTGGAAACATCTGAGCGGGAAATGTCGCTTTGGGGTTTAGACTCTTTTTGGGACCTTGAGAGCTGTCCGATCTCTATGAACAAGTCACCACTGCAGGTAGTTTCTTACCACAAAATCCAAGGGGTGTTTTCAAGGAACATTTTTTTCAAAGAAAAACTTCAACAAAATCCAGCATGAAATGAACTCTTTTACTTCAAACCCATCCTCTTTTTCACAACTTTTACTTGATTCACCCCCAAAAAAAAAGCACCCGTTGCGAAGCTACGGAAAAAAAACCCTGGGTCATCCAGGACATTTGTTACGCCGTTCCCATCACTGCAGATAAGCTACCACGAGCTGCGGCATTGACGAAGCGTTGTACCTTTCACGTGTGCATTGATCATCCAGCAGCCCTGGAGGTTGGTGGTTGGGGGTTGGGGGTTGGATGGGATGGCAGAAGATGGGTGTAGAAATGCCATTTTTGTTAAAGATGTTGGTAGTTTTCAAATTTCTGATATCTTTTTGGAATTGGATTGTTTACCACGAAAGCTTGGAAACAATTGATCCAATTTGAGTATTGATTCATTTGAGTTCTCTTCACCAGCTAAGAGTCAGAAAGTTGGGGATGGTGATTTGTCGACTTATTTTCCACAAGTTGGAGGGTGATCAACAAACTTTTCAACATCTAAACAAAACAACTAACTCCAAGGCTTTGCGTCACTACGGAGCGCGAAGCCAACTGCGGTGGTCGGTGTTTTTGATGGTGGACTGTGGCTATGGCAGAGATGGCACCTTGGGGGACGCAAAAAGTGGAAATGGGAAAAGTTGGGGGAGATGATGACATGAGATTGGATGATATTTTGATGTATGTTTGTTATCTATCTGTTTGTTTTAGAGAAATTTGCATGTATCGCTTTTGACTACTATTTTTAAGGAGTTTTCAAGAGGCCATGGATATTTATGGAAGTGTTTGAATTTCATGTGCACTATCAGTGGTGCTTTCAAGCATGACTTGGTATTTTTATTTTTTCAATTGACCTGAAAGTGCAACTTGTGACGTGGACAAGCAATCTGGATTCGATATATCATTTCATGGAAAACATGTGGACTTTATGTGGTCAATATGATCAGTATACATGTTGTATTTTGTAAGACCTGTATATGGATTGTCCTATACGTGGATGGTGGGTTTCTTGTGAATTCATATGAACCCATTCAGCAGCTCACCCCCCCGGAACTGCCCGGCATGGTCCTTGCTGTGTCAGGCATTGATCCTTCAGATGCTTCGTCATTGGAATTGGCCAAAGCTGTGGCAGAGTCGTCAGAGACATCCTTAGCAGGGCTCTATACCCACGGAGGACATTCCTATGATCAGGTACTGTCATTGCCGACAGAGATGGGAAGGTTGAAGTTGTGTTTTGTTGAGTGAAGCGATTGAAAAGCTGTGAATTGTTTATTGAAAGACCTAGAGATTTTGTCAATGCAAATTAATATGTTTTTTGGTTTCTTATGGTTGCTGGTGTTCTAAGTTGAAGGCAGAATCAAGATGAACCAACAATCATAAGATCTTCGCATAGTTCAATAGCTGCACAATTTCTCACCGCCAAACATTTCTTTTGATCCAACAACGCCCAGACCCAGGAAACTTGACGAATAGATACATAAAAATGATGAGTTGGAACATGTATATCCCAGATTCTAAAATGATGGCATCATTTTGGGCCCATGGGCATCCAACCCTCAACTCAAACGGCAGGGTAAAGAAGCTGTGTCGACTATCGCGCTTCAAGAGGCAGAGGTGCCTTTGCGAATAAAATCCCATGGTGGAAAGATGATGGATGTTGAGCAGATTTTTGGGGGATTTCCGTATTGATTTTAATATAACTTTAATTTGTAGATCTATAAGTGAGTCACCTTGAGAGTTCAAGATTTGTTCGTGTCTTGTGGCGTTGTGGCTGAAATTAAGAACCACTGACCAAAGAATTGAAATGTCCCTTGTGATGGTGGTTCAGCATCGAGGGGACATGATGATGAATGGAAAAGTGGTGTTTTGGTTGGAAAGATCCCACTGGAATTTGAGGTACAGACTGAGGTATGGGCTGCTGTTGCTCCATTTTTGAGTAGAGGAAATTTTTGCTGAAGTGTCACTGTCAATTTGGTGAAATTCTATGACACAACGCATGAATCTATGGTCATTTGCAATTGGTCCAGAATTTTCACTGCAGGCAGTCGTCAAGTTCGCTGAACGACTTCGAGCTGATCCCTATCAACTCAAGGTGCGAGAGAAGTGGGTCTTAGTTAATGGGATGTGGATGTGTTGTGGTAAAGAACGCTACAACAAAATGTCATGCTTATATTAAAGCGCTTCAATTGGCAATTAGACTTTTGGTACATGGAATGAGTTGTTTGTATTTCCCGCTTTGTTCGGAGTACATATAGAATAGCCAATATAGAACCATGATACGAATGCGATGAATGGACATCATGTGGTCTACAGTATTGGCACCTTCGATTCCAATCTATAGAATTGATTTGGGATCCTTCCTAGAGTCCTTGCGCAACATAATTGTCCAACATAAGTTCTACCAATGTTGGATTTATGAGATGAAACCTGAACAATATGGGATTTCATTTTTATAGGTTCAATGTTTATATAAACATATTGCATCATATTGCTATAGTTACTAGATAATTTTTCAGCACACCATCACCATAGCCCTGATCGCCATATCAGGGGCAGCTATTTCCGAAGGCCCTTTTCATTCGACTTTCAGGTACCAGTTGTTGGTGTTGGCTCCACACCAACCTGCTCCAATCCACCAAATGTATTGCCAAATGTGACAGAGATGCATCCTGGAAATTATATCTACTATGATACCATGCAGGAGGTGATTGGGGGGGTTTGAAGATTGAAGATGGTGAGGTTGGGGGTGAGTTTTTGGTAGAGAAATTTAAGTTGGGATTTCGAGTTGGTTGAAGTTGTGCATTTTTGGAGCGGGAGAAGTTACACACCTTGTGTTTTTGTTTTTGAGGCATATCTTTTTTATTGGGGGGTTGGCAGAAAAATCATGGGTAGATAATGGGAAAGGTTCTATAGGCTTTTGTTTAGTTCAAATCTTAATTGGTTATACGTACGTATATAATTCCCCGCAAGAATACTTGGCTGTGGGAACTTGAAGAAGAATGGCCACAAAAAATAAAAATAAAAACGATCCATTTTCTGGTTCCATGTTCGTTTTTGTGAAATCTACATCACTACAGAATCCTTCTTGGCAAATGTTTTTGGGCCTTGAATTCGGTCCAACACAGGTGTGGAACATGCAATGAAAAAAAATATTTACACATCAAGTGGTGAATCGGTTGAAGATGAGAAGTTTGCTGCAAGAAAACTATGGTTTTTGTTGAGTTGTTTGGCAAAAAAAAGGTTGTATTTGTGTGTGTTTCTGGAGGGTTTTTGAGGAATTTGCCCGGCCGATGACCTTGTCATTTTGATGAGACGCCTAGGAATGTTCTTTGGCAGATTTACCACCAAAAAGCCCTTGAAGACACCAGAAGCAAAGGTGTTTAGTCTACTTTGTTTTTTTAGAATAGTTGGTGGTCCCAAAATTATTAGTGTGGTTTTCCCCTAAGATTCAAAGTGGAACACGGCAAACATCACTTTGTAATAGTTCATGATTTTGAACATATCAGTTGGATATTTAGATGTATTCAAACGTTTGAATCATTCGTGGACATCCTTAGATAGCTGATGAAACAACTGAACCATCCAAGTTGGTACTTCCTTGTTCCCTGGATATCATGGGTCACTACGACCTTTCACTACTTCACCTCCCCGAAGCAGGCCTTGGGTTCTTGTAGTGAAGATGATATTGCTGTACGAGTACTGATGCGAGTCATTGGAGCTTATCCAAAGAAGAATCTCCTCTTAGTTGATTCTTGCCTTGGAAATTCCAAGATGATTTCTGAATTTTCATG
The DNA here is from genome assembly GCA_000507305.1 of Breviolum minutum Mf 1.05b.01. Classification (NCBI taxonomy): domain Eukaryota; class Dinophyceae; order Suessiales; family Symbiodiniaceae; genus Breviolum; species Breviolum minutum. The sequence continues at coordinate 128,168 of DF240046.1, read as the reverse complement.
TTGTTTTTTGTTGAGATCATGTTTTTTTTCAAAATGAAACTTGTTTTGTGTTTTTTTTTGCAAAGATTTGGATGGATTACAGCTATTAAAGTTACTAAACTCCCCAGCTCCAGGGAATGAGGGTTACCTGGCGGGAGTGGATGGACTGGTGGATGGACTGTCCACAAGAGATGGGCTGGATTTCCATGAACTTCTTTGCCCTGAAAAACATCGAACTTTTTTTTTTGGAGTGTAATTTGTTTCATCCTTCGGAACACTCTTTTTGTTTGAAGCTCTGAACCAGACATCTGTTCAGAACGTGCAAGCCTATAAAATGTCCTTTTTTTCACACCTCCTCATCCTTTGAAGTTTGATAAATAGAGAAAGGTAGCCAGGTAGCCACCAACCCTCACTCGCTTCCGGGCCATTTTTCAGGACATGGGATGGACCGCTTGCAGCAAACAAGGCGAAGCTCATCATTTCGGACGCATCGAAGGGTATTCCGATAAGTTGATCATTGTGAATCTGAAGCAGGAGGTTCCGTTCCGTTGAGTGATGTTTCAGGGTGATTCCGGGGTCTGGGTGCCACTCGGGTGATGTTTTCGGCTTCAAAACATCAAGAATCTTCAAGATATGTTTGAAACCATTCCACCTGGCATGCAAGACTAGTCATATTCCTGTGTTTTTTGTCTGTTACCTGGAAGTGGCTACCTGGAAGTGCATCAATCCAATTTCCAGCCAGCTGTATTCGCTGCAAGGTATTGCTCTTCCAACACTAAGATTCACCATTCTTCATATAACAAACAATCATTTTGCACGGATTTAGTTGGAACTTGGAGCATCAAGATGGAAAGGTTACTAGCTACCAGCACACGAATTGCGGGGTCTCCATCCCGTGGTTCAACGTTTTGGGTTCACACAGGCTGGACTCATCACTTCACGTGATGGCAGCGCCTTGAACTTTAATGATTTTCCACTAGGCCAGGAGTTGATGGATTCACAGCAACTTGCAGGTTTGAATGTCATGTGGTTTCACTGTTTGGAGCTAGTTGGGTGATAAATTGAACTGTTGAAGAGCCCCCAAGAGGAAGAATTTCTCCCCAAATCATTGAGTAGCCTTTGACCGAGTAATGAAAGCAAAGTCATTGACAGACTACAAATGGACAATGTGATGGGTAGGATATGCATGTCATGACTTTTCTCAGAACATTGCAGAGGTGTCATGATTTGCGTAGTGTTTTAAGAACCTATCGTTAAAACGGTTGAAAACTGCATAGCATGCGAAATGACCAAAAATGTGGTACGCCGCCCCGACCGGACCACCCCTCTGCTCTGTTCCATAGTGTTCATTCCACGAAGTTTTCCAGGTGTTTGGCCTACTAAAAGTGCCATGTTAATCCACAGGTTTTAGAGTTTGATCAAAACAAAGGCAGGTTTACCGTGGATTTTTTTCATTTCTTTGCACAGTGAAGGTGTAGAAGATGGATTTGTGCTTTAAGGACTGCTTTTTTTGGTATAGTGATATGTGGATGATATTGGAATCAATGGTACTCTTGATTTTGGAACATATGACTAACAATTCCTTTCGAATGTTGAGGGATTTTGATGTTCATGGAATATTTGATATTGGAAGCGTATCATAAATACTACTTACACTCCCTGAAACTAACATAGCCCCTGAACATTGGCCATCCCAGAAGGACAGTCCATCTTCCAACCACTGATTTTCAGGGACTATGTTACCTAGTTTCAGCGAGGGGGTAAGCGAAGGCATTTACAAATTCACTCCTCTGGTCAGGGACCCTTTTGCGTTTGGAGCCGTATCATTCCTGTGCACACACCAAGCAGCACGACAAGATCCTTAGTTTTTCAGTTCATTGCTGAAGTCCAGTCGCGTTTATTACTTGATGTTTTCAAGATTGCGTGAAACCCACATGACAAAAAAGAATCTCAACCATCTCACAATGTGATCACATCAACCAATGACAGTGAAAAACCAGCTGTAGCAAAAACAACGGTGCAAAACCTCGGCCTTGACCACCGGCTTTTTCAGCCCAGGATCCATATCTTGGGCTCGGACCGGCGCACGGTTCTGGAGACATGGCCCATTTGTCACGGCTGGTGATCTTCCCGAAGCCTGGGCCTGGGATGACATGATCAGTTTGTTTCAATCAGTGAGGTATGTTAATGATTAATAGTCAATTATATATCATGTGTGTAGATTATGTATATTGAATAGTGTTAGTGATTTGTTGTATTCCTTTCACTTTTTGTGAGCATGTAGTACTCTATGTATACCAAGTCAAGTTACTGTAAGAAAGGACCATACGCGTTTCGGAAGCCGCATACGTTGCAAGCGGACAAAGATTCCACATGGCTCCCTGCCATCAAAATTGCCAATGCTGAAAATGCGAAGAGATTCCACCGTTTTTTAAGGGTGGCATTTGGGGCTGAAAAGAAATTTAGGGGATGAGAAAGGATATTCTGCAAAATTAATATGTTCTTTACATAGCCACATGCAGCTGTTGGAAACGGTCTTAGTAAAATTGTTGTTAGACGATCCTGAAATCTTTCTGAGAAGGCTTTTTGTTGCAAGTTTGTCATCAGCTTTTTCGGCGTGGGCATTCGGGGGGTAAAAGCTTCCCAAGAGGCCTGCGAGTCCTGCATTCGATGCTCTGGTGAGGGGTGAACAGCATGGAACATGTAGATATAGCACAGAGAAATCATGAACAGTAGATGGAATCATCAATGCTGCATTTTATCAAGTGTCTCGTTTCGAGTGCAAAATGACACTGGAGCAGCATGAAACGTTGCTTCAGATACACAGCGTCGTAGACTGGTTGGTTGAGAATAGGACTCAAACCCCGCTTATTCTAATAATCAACAGGAATCTTTAGTACACATCACATTTACTGCAAAAACAAGGGTTCCTCTGCATGGCAATATTTCAACTTCAATGTCAATTATATATGTCATATATGTCACCAAAAGGTTCATTGGTGTAGTTCCATGTGGTTTGGGATTCTAGGGATGCTCCTAAGTAATAAACCATCCCATAGATGGATACATTCGGATTCCAAACCACCAATAAACCTTTAGCTCAAATCCTCTCATATTGCATCTTTCGGCGACCTGGATGGGGGAAAGCAACGACCAAAAAACACTGTGCCCACCGATGTTTTTTTGGATCAAGCTCGTGTTTTCACACACGATGAGGGTTTTCAAAGTCAGGTCTTTTTCATATGGTATTCTTGCAGGCGTTGGATCTGGTGGGGGGCGTTGTAGTTTGGGAATGCGACATGGTCTTTTATTGCGATCCTGGGTGTTTTCTTCCAGGGAGCTTCTGTATCCTTTCCATTGTGCACCCATCTTTGGGCACGGACTACATCAAATATCAACTACTTTGGGGGGACCTTCGGTGAAAAAACTAATCTTCACGAGCGAGAGGAGCGATCAGCTGTGAGATGTAACCACTCAATATGGAAAACCGCGGGTTTGTTTCTTGAATGCAACGCATTTCTGTTGTAGGATTCTAGGGGGTTCGATGATTTGGATCTTCAGATCCTCACCTTCTCAGCTATTGGAACAAAAACCCATCAAAACGCCCCTAAGTCTTCAAAGTCTAGTCCTTCCCTAGGTGACCGATGGTTGCTTTTTGTTTGAAGTCCACCTTTGTTTTGCTTGGAAGTCGGTCTTCCAAAAAACAGCTGGCTGTGCCAAACGACCTCTGCCAGGGTGCCATATTAATCCATGTTGACTTGGATGAAGGGGCTCATCATCCCAGGCAGGAGGAGATGGACCGAGATGAATGTGATTTTTGTTTCCCCCAAATAGCTTAAAAGCCATAGGATGATCTTACTTCAAGTCTATAGGGGTGGGTGATCACCGGGGGGGGGATCATCTGGGGCGTCCTTGCTGCATTGCTGGTGACACGGATGTGCCTGGGAGGATCGGTGATGGTTAGCAGACAACCAAACGGTTGGACAGTTGGACAGCAGACAACCCCCATCCCCCCTTACAACTAAAAATCACCTTGAAGCCTTGCAGTTTCCGCCAAGGGATTCTTTGCCCCGACCCAAGATGGTCCTGTATTTTCGTCTTTGTTCGTTTTGGGTGCCCAAACATCGGAGTAGGTGTGCTTCCCAAACATCTCCGTCGTTTTTCTCGGACGAAAAAGAGATCAAGCCGTCTTCAGGCTTGGTGACGATGATCGCAGCCATGAGACCTGGATCCTTGGTGAAAGATGAGTGACAGGAGATTGCAATCATCAAGGATGATATGGGGGTTTCCTAAAATGGTGGGTTTCCCCAACAACCATGGGTTTTTCTACTAAAAATGGTCACTTTGGGGTGTTTTGGGGGTTTCCACCATTTAAGGAAACACTCATATGTGATCTTTTGTTGCAATGAACGGGTTCTCAAAAAAAACACTCTTCCCACCCCTTTTGTTGTTTTCTTAAGGGCAGTTTCGCCCTCAAAATGTGAGGCCATCCTGCCGGTGTTCATTTTTGACAATTCATGGTGAAAACATCATGTTTCTTTGAAATGACTTTCACTCCGGCACAAGGCATCATCATCAACATGAGAGTTTCATCACGGGGATACACTGGGAAAACGACCGCATGGCAGATGATTTTGTGGGTCTACTTTCAGGTTGAAACCAAGTGAATTCACTCGGACCAAACCCTGTTGGTCTCATTTTTGGGCCTGGGACAATCTCCTTATAAAGTTCTAAGGAGATGAAACGATGGTAAACTATGATAGCTCCCCAAAGTGAACTGGAACTCGACAACAATGATGTTCCAAACCCATAGGAGCCTCGTTTTCTTAAGCACATCATTTGGGTTTGCAATCACAGAAGGCCATAAAAAGGGCCATCCTGTGAATGATCTCTGCCCCTGCAAAAACTGTGATGCTATTAGCAAAATTGATAAATTGATTTTAATTGATAGGTCCAGGGTACCAACCCCAACAATGCAGTATTAAACCAAGTTTCATGGTTTGATCCTCCCAATTTGGAAGATTTTTATAACCCCTGACGTAAGCCATTCCCACCCCCCACGCCCAGCCACAATGAACAATGCTTGTGACCTAATGCAACAAAAATACGTAATTTGGTGGGAGATGTGCTTTTAAGGAAATTAGTGTCGAGTCAACAAGCGATAATCTCAACATGACTCAGCTCGCGCTAGCGGTAGTGACGCAGGAGTCGGGGGTCTCAGATTCTCTGGAGCAAGTACATAAACTTGTGTTTTCCTAACTTCAGCATTGCGAAAACCACAACATTTGTCATGCTCCGGCGAATCCAAGTCCTTGACCCCTGCTCCGCTAGCGGTAGTGAGAGCTGAGAGGCTAAGCGAAAATCTCATCCCCATAGAACACTAAATCCTTTAACAGCGCCTACTCCAGAAATAACTCTTTTGGGAGGTGAGGCAATAAGCTCGTCACAGCCAGTGATGAACCAGTATTGATTTGAAAATTCACTCTGCGCACATACATGTTTTTGGCTCGGTAGGCTTGGGGCATGTATGACTATTATGGGTGAGAGGTATATTATGGGTACATATGCAGTGTCTCATCTCAAGGACCCACGTTTATTCCATCACTTTTTGCATTTTAACTTTTCAACTTCGAATTCTTTAAAAGCATGCCAGAAAATGATGATTATACTTAGATAGTGATGTGACGATTTTGCGTATGTATAGATACTTATTCACCGTACTGGAGAAGAGATCCCCCAAACACCATTGCCCCCCCCGTTTTTTTTCTTTCGCCCAAGCACCATCAAATATACCTCCCATCCATGTGGTAAAGCAACTGAGGTCTTCGCATTGGTAGACAGCAGCTGGACGAGGATCCCTGCTATAGACCGGGTGTAAGTGGATTCAACCCCAGTAATTTTGCTGACTTAAGACAGCCTGGTTTAGCCGGTGAACTATGATTTCAGAGGGGTTATATTTAAAATAAGACTTGGATGGTCGGCCAATCCAAAGTAGTGATTGCAACGATTGGATGATGTCAACCATTAGTTATGTTCTAAAAAAATGATTGTCGGTCTAAAGTGGTGGTCCACCAAAAAATACCTGAGGAATCGGAGAGTTTCAATCACCATGATGAACCACTTAGGATTCATGGGGCCCGACCATCCAAGTAGTATTAGAAGGATGGGCGATTGATGAGCGGTTGCAATTTGCATCAAAAAACCATGGAAAGCCACGAAAAGCTGTTGGGAATCCCAAGCCGATATTTTTGGGGTTTGAACATGTTAACTCTCATGTTTGGGGAAAAAGGGGAGTCAACAATTTGAACTGTTGTTGCATCCTACTATAGATATATATATATATATAAATATTATAGTTGTTTTTTTGGGTTGAATTTGTTTGGAGAGGCTTTTCTAATCTGGCGGAAAAGAATCATGGAAGGTTGAAAGCTGACAAGCACCGCAGAAAAAAAACATCAAATTTGAGATTCAGATGATGTTTTCCGTTGTGGTTGGCGATTGGGGTGGGTCTTTTACTGGAAGAGACGAAGCGTTTTTTCTTGGATTTCGAAATGCCAAATATAGATGTAAACGAAAGTACGATTCGTAGATTTTTGACATACGCCCAACATGCGAGTCATTTTAGCGTAAGTTTTTTTTTTCACAGTGCCCAACCTTGTCAGAAAAGAGTCAAACACAATTCTGTGAGAAATCCTTGAAAAGAAAGCACTCGCAGCTCCTACATGGATGAGAAAAGCCTTACAGATCACGGATATAGATAGATTTATCTCTGGAGTGAGTAGTAGAAGTACAAGTATCACAAGTACCTTATGCACAAGGTAGCTTTAGCTTGTTTTCAACAAGAGTCATGACATGCTGTGCCAACTACTATCTACAATAAATCCATGCACAGACTTCAAAAAGGCAAGAAACTTCAGTTGGATGAATGATTTTTGTCCAAGAACATTCACCCCACGCGAATCACAAGAACACACGTCGACCCGGAAAACCCTTGCCACGCACAGGGGATCAAAGTCTTGGATGAGATGAGGTTCACTTAGGGGACCCGGGTGGCAAGCCATGACACAACAACGAGGGCCTTATTGAGCCATAAATTCATGCAGTTGTGCTACGCCAAAAACGTACCCTGCGCACCAATTAGGGGATTCTGGAGTCATAGGGTTTTTACAAAGGATTAAAAACGGCGTTGCAACGCAGCAGTTTGGACAGTACCTTTTTTCACGTCCGGCCGAAGAGAGATGTGTCGAGCCACCCGGGCAGGCCAGAGTTCAAAGAGGAGCCAAAGTGGCAACCTGAGAAGTTGTTGTTTTTGCCTCGCTGTTTTCTGCATTTGGATGTTTCTCCGAACATTTTTTTTGATCAGTGGAAAGTTCAATTTATTTCAATTTGTATCAAATTTGCAACTAATCGGGACTTCAAAAGCTTGGTGGCCCTTTGGATGAAGATGGACCTTTGGCAACTTCACCATCTTTTCAGATGTCCCATCGGGAGATTGCAGCAAGGACAGCGTGCCCTGCAGTGAAGCTGTTGGATGAGTGGAGTGAAGGAGGCGAGTCTTTCAGCACTTTTTTGGGTTCGCTTTTCCGCTTGTGAGGCTCCTAGTTTTCATATCACGGAGTTAGAAAGCCTTGAGAGGCTCACAGTGCGCAAGTGGGAAAACATATGGATGCACGAGCTCTCCTGATGGTATGCTTGAGCTTCAGCCATGAGAGAAAGAGTCAAAGGATGTCAAAGGGCTTTCTGCCTTGGAGATACATGGTGCTTTTTGTTGGTAAGGTATGTTGGAGCTGGCTGTTCCGGTTTATTCAGCGTGTCGGCCACTAAGTATCATGGTCACACCCCATGCTGGTTCACCATGTCAATGGTTGAGCAGTCGCTTGTTGGCATTGTTGACAGGTCTGGTAAGGCCACCGTTTGCGGCCTTGGGAGGAGCAAATGTGAACCAGGATACTTACCAAAAAGTGCTGATTGCGGGCTGCAGGCTTAGGGGATATGTTGGGGAGCTCTACCGTAGGTCCTCTTGCTGCCACTTGAACTGAGGCTCATGGTCCTGACCAGCTACTTTACGACCAAGGGAGATTGGCAGCATGATGGAGTGCATGCCAACGTTTCATTTTCCAATATCCAGACACTTGGATTTGACCCTGATAAGATGCTATACACATCGAGCTTTCAACGACTTACAGTAATGTTTCCTCACCCTTGCTGTGATGTGTCAACCTGTGGTACACAGGCCACTTCTCTGATACTTGTGTGCACCTGTGAGGAAACTCTATCAGACGGCCATCCAAAATGGACTCTCTGTGACTGTGGCATATGATAGCTTGCCTCAGGAATTCGTTGCCTCTTGGCTTGTAAGAGTGTTGCCGAAGTGTATGAGTGCATATGCACATGCATACAGTACATTCAATGAGCAGATCTTGCCAGGCATAATGTAAGGTAGATGTTTTTGAGTACTCTTCCAACCGTTGCCATGTTTGCCTCTCTGCTGAGGATACTTACGCATCACAACGTTTCCGTTTTGTAAAGGTGGACTTGACAGAGTTCGACAACAGGTAAGCCGGCCAGAAATTGTCATGCTCAACGGAGAACTGCACACACTCATGTGACTATCAATGTTTGAACGGGGATGTCTCAAAATTTGGGGGCCCCACATCAATGAGCTTTCCTCGCACATTTTGCACAGGTACGGTGTGAATGATGTCCGTTATTTCATTTTCCACCGACTTCTGAGCGAGAATTTGGAATGGAAGTCAGTCTTCATTGTGTCACTGGCCTGTTTCGTTGACAATTCTGACTGTATCTGAGCGACGAGGAAAGGGGCCCAGGGGCCCAGGTTGGTTGATCTACGTGGAGGATTATGGGCCTAAGAAAATAGACCCCACTCAAAATTCCAATTTTCAACCAATCTAAAAGGATGGGATTCAGAAGTGTTTATCCTGACTCTGTTCTTACACCCCACCTAGCACTTTTAAACCCGATAGCCATGCTGACAGGTGGATGGCTTTGATGTTCGCTCTGGGATGAATCCCTGCTCTGGGATCGAACCTGAGAAGATTTATGTGGGAAGTGAGCCTGATGAGCTTGGGAGGCGGTTCGAACCTTGGAAGATACGGACGCTTTTCGATTGCCTGAAAGCGCGGCGGATTGGATGATTTTCGAACGTATAACTGTATATTCATCAAGTTGTGTTGGAGTTTTTTTTCGCCAACGGCTCTGGAAGTAGCTGGGTAGAAGTGGAAGTTGGAGCGACCGATGTGTGATTCATTTGCACAGTTGGGTGGTCAAAAATGCTAACACTTGAGATGGTTTCACCCCTTTTGAGAGGCTGAAAAACCACTGGTGGACGACTCCACTATTTCAGAACATGGGTGGCAAATATGAGCAATGGTACACCAGCAAAGTGACTGAAGGCAACGCTCTTAGATTCCCACTTGTTGATTTCAAGCCTTTAGAGTTCATTGAGTCGACTGAGATGGTGACACTTGAAGCCTTTCTCATCCTTTTTCCATCTTTTTCCCTTTGACCAATTTGGCCAAGATATGAAGATGCTGAATTGCGGCATTACGGGTGGCCAGCGCGACATCATGCTCCAATTCTTGACACGGATGGTGCAAGTTCTGCAAGATCCTGCTTTGGCCATCAGACAGAGCAACCAAGACATCAACGTGATCCTGGGCGTGACAAGTCTGGTGCAAGCAGGTTTGAGGTCCAACATGAAACAACATGAAGCAGCAAAAAAACTCGCTATCTTCATATTATTGAGTGGAACGAGACAAGCCATCAGATATCATGGTAATCCAATTCCAATATATATTCTAGTCCATCTCAAAAGGTTGTCATGCAGATCTTGTCCAATTTGATAGTCCTTTTGAGAAGAAATTGATAGTTGAATGACATTCCAAAACAAAAGTTTTTGAGCCGGATGAGTGTGCAAATTTCCTTTTGGCATTTTACCTATTCGATGGCATTCCAAATCCTAGAATCTTAGATTTTGCTGCCACGGTGGCGTCACCTGCCAATGCATCCAGTGCATCCAGCATATCCAGGAACAGTTTGATGCTTGTCCTTCGTATCTGAGGAACATGGCAGCCTTGAATTACATTTTGTACGCTGAGTTCGAGGGCAAGTTTCAATATGGACCGCCAGTTCACTCGGTGTTTAAAAGGCGGGAGGGTTGGCTGTGATCTAAGTGTACCCCCAAAAAACAGGGGCCGTTCCCAGCTGCCGGAGGTATGAAAACGAACGGAAAGATGTGTGGTGGATACACAAGCTGTGAGGCAACTGTGGCCAAGACTTCTAGCATCCCAACTGTACAGCTACTAATGTGGTGCTGACTTGTGAGTGTTGAAAGCGCTCCGCCACGGATGGAAAGCCATCAACCACCTCTTGAGACAAAAAACATGTGACTTTCATCGACTCCCAGCAGTTTGGCAAAGTCAAGGCATGGTCTCCCGTAGAGGGATACAGTCGGATTCCAAACCACCGGACCCCAAACCAACAAGCAACCTTTAGCTCAAATCCTCTCATCACGGCAACCTGGATCGGGGAAAGCAACAACCAAAAAAACATTGTGCCCATGTTGTTTGTGTGTTTTTTGGGTCAAGCTCGTGTTTTCACGCCCTATTACTCTATATGTTACTACCACCGTCGCGTCCAAGCGTGTCAACCTTGGCATGTTTTTCAAAAAAATCGCGGCGACGATCAACCTGGGATTTGAGATCAGTTTCATAAACATGGTGTGACTGTGTTTGATTTGAATAGAAAAGGTTTTTAAAGTTATTTTTGTTTCATAGGTATTCGATCTGGCAGGGGTAGGGTCTGGCGGGGGGCAGTAGTCTTGAAAAAACAGGGTCTTTAATTGGGATCCTGGGTGTTTTCTTCCAGGGGCTTCTGATCCTTTCCATTGTGCACCCGTATACATCAAATATCAACTACTTTGGGGGGACCTTCGGTGAAAACTAATCTTCACGAGCGAGAGCTGTGAGATGTAACCACTCAATATGGAAAACCGCGGGTTTGTTTCTTGAAGGATTCTAGCAGGTTCGATCATTTGGATCTTCAGATCCTCACCTTCTCAGTTATTGGAACAAAAACCCATCAAAACGCCCCTAAGTCTTCAAAGTCTAGTCCTTCCATAGGTGACCTTGGTTGCTTACCGTTGTTTTGGTTGGAAGCCGGTCTTCCAAAAACAGCTGTGCCAAACGACCTCTGCCAGGGTACCGTATTAATCCATGTTGACTTGGATGAAGGGGCTCATCATCCCAGGCAGGAGACCGAGCTGGCCAAAATTTTCCGGGCAAGGAAAGGAGGTGGTTTTTTTCCCGTAAATAGGTTTTGCTATAGGGATTCTTACTTCAAGTCTATAGGGGTATCTAGGGGTGGGTGATTGCGGAATTTCTAGGTTTGTTGGGGTGTGTTATAGGGGCGTCGTTGCTGGTGTTTGATCACGGATGTGCCTGGTATGTTTCTGGTGGTGTTTGATCGCGGGCGTGGCTGGAGGGTGTCGCGGAGGCTATTGGGTGGGGATTGGGGGCAGAAATTGGAGCAGAAACAGAGACAGATTGGCGACGTTTTAGTGAGACCTACCGTATGGATACGTATGGGGGATTGGGTTTTTCGTCGCTCGAGAATGGATTTCAGGCACAAAAAGGGACAATTGAAAGATGATGAAACTTCGTCATGCCGGTCTATTTGCAGAACATGTCGTCTTTGTTCGTTTTGGGTGCCCAAACATCGGGTCGGTGTCCTTCCCAAACATCGGGCCGTCGTTTTTCTCGGACGAAAAGGGATCCAGTCTTCAGGCTTGGTGACGATGATCGCCGCCATGAGCCCTGGATCCTTGGTGAAAGGTGAGTGACAGGAGATTGGATCATTGCATTGAACATGTTCTTTACGCACTCTTCCCGCTTATTCGTTGTTTGTTTAAAAGGCAGTTTCGCCAGTGAGGCCATCCTGAGGTGTTCATTTTGACAAGTGAAATTTAATGGTGCAAACATTTTGTTTCATTTCAATGACTTTCACTCTGGCACAAGGCATCATTATCATCAGCAATAGAGTTTCATCACGAGGTTGCACCGGGAAAACGACCGCATGGAAGGTGATTTTTTTGGGCCTATAATTTTCAACTGTTGGCCTCATTTTTGGGCCTAGGTCTTTCAAAAGTTCTAAGGAGATGAAATCCCCAAAGTGATCTGGAACCCGACAACACTGACGTTCCAGATACATAGGAGCTTAATTTTTTTCAGCATTTCATCTCAGTTTGCAATCACGGAAGGCCATAAAAAGGTTTTTCTGTGAATGATCTCTGCCCTTGCAAAAATGATGATTTTATAAAATGATGTGACAATTGTGTGTGTGTGTGTGTATAGATACTTTTTCACCATACTGGAATATGGATCCCCCAAACACCATTGCCCCCCCCCTGTTTTTTTTCTTTCGCCCAAGCACCACCAAAGACCTCCCATCCATGTAGTAAAGCAACTGAGGCCTTCGCAATGGTAGGCAACAGGTGGGAGGACCCGCTGGGCTGCTAGACCGGGTGTAAGTGCATTCCAGTAATTTCTGCTGGCTTAAGACAGCCCGGGTTAGCCGGTGAACTACATGATTTCAGAGTGGTTATTATATATGTAGATAAGACTTGGATGGTCGGCCAATCCAAAGTGGTGATTGCAACGATTGGATGATGTCAATCATTTTAAACGTTGGTCGGTCTAAAGTGGTTAAACCAAAAAACCCTGCAAATCGGAGGTTTTCAATCGCCATGATGAACCATTTAGGATCATAAACCCGACCATCCAAGTAGTAGAAGGATAGGCCATTGATGAGCTGGCAATTTTCATCGCGACCTGTTCTCAACGGAAAAACCATGAAAAGTCACTGGGCTGTTGGGAATCCCAAGCCAATATTTTTGAGTTTTAACATGTTTTCGGAATCTTTGGGGAGAAAGAAGGAGTCAACACTTTGACGAGTTGCATCCTATTATGTACTTTGATTCTTTTGGTTGATTTTGTTTGGAGAGGATGTCCAATCTGGCTCAAATTCATGGAACGTTGAAAGCTGACAACCACCGCAAATATTTATATACCATGAAATTTGGGATTCAGAGGATGTTTACATAATAAAAGGAAGTTTAGGTGAGAAACTTCCGAGTTGTGGAGATTTAAAAATGCAAAGAATTCAGTAAAAGTAACAGCTCAGTAAAGTAGGAATCAGTAAAGTAACAGTTCATTAAAGTAACAGCCCAGTAAAATAACAGCTCAGTAAAGTAACAGTTCAGTAAAGTAACAGCTCAGTAAAGTAACAGTTCATTAAAGTAACAGCTCAGTAAATTTATCAGCTCAGCAAAGTAACAGCTCAGTAAAGTAACAGCTCAGTCAAGTAGCAGCTCAGTAAAGAAACATCTCAGTGAGGTAACAGCTCAGTTCAGTGAAGTCACAGTGCAGCAAAGTAACAGCTCAGTAAAGTAACAGCTCAGTCACGTAACAGCTCAGCTTGGGAACAGTTCAGCTCAGTAACAGGTCAGTCAAGTAACAGCTCCGTCAAGTAACAGTTCAGTAACAAGTCAGTAAAGTAACAGTTCAGTCAAGTAACAGGTCAGTCAAGTAACGCAGAGTCAGTTTTCCTGGCAGGTGCAACATTTGGTGATGTTGCAGAGTCACTTTTCGTGGCAGGCGCAGCATTTGGTGAAATCTGGGTATATAGCCGGAGCGCGGTATGTTACAATTTTCAATACGAAATGCGTCTCCAAACCGCGAAAGGTACCTCGCCAACGGGCGGGTGCGAGATGACGAGTTCATTCTCGGGTCATGCTCGGATCATGGTCGAATCATGCTCGAATCATCCGCCAATGTAAATGACCGCTTCAGTCGTTTGTGGCAAATTTCTCTTAGATTTTGGAGTGCAATTTTGCGTGGCAGGTGCAGTATTTCGTGAGGTTGGAGGGTGATGCCTGTTGCTCCGCACATTGGAAATGACGTTTCATATGTGGGCAGGATCAATCATGAGAGTCATTTTGCGTTGTAGGTCCAGTATTTGGTCACGTTGGACTGTCACTTCTCCTGGCAGGCGCAGCATTTGATAATGTTCCAGTGTCACTTTTCGTGGCAGCATTTGGTGATGTTGCATGCAGTGTCACTTTTCGTGGCAGGGGTGGCATTTGGTGAAATCTGGGTAGATAGCCGGAGCGCGAAATTTGTATTTTCAATACAAAATGCGTCTCCAAAGCGCGAAAAGTAACCTCGGCGAACGGGCGGGTGCGAGATGATGAGTTCATGGTCGGATCATGGTCGGACCACGCTTTGGTCAGGCCGGGCACTTATGAAGTTATAAGTGAAGTTGTAAGTAACTTATAACATGATCCTTACATAACTTATCCATAACTTATCCATAACTTATTTATAACTTCGTTGTAAGTTTTTGATGTCTGCATTTGGATTTTTAGTTTTGAATGTTTTTATCAGCTTTCTTATTTTTTTCACCCGAGCAGCAGTGACACAGTTTTGTTGTTTGGTTCTTCTGGTTCTTCCACAATTCTAATATACAACGCTGAAGCGGAGCGGAAAATGTACATGTTGCAATCGATTGACACACCAAAAAAAATCAAACCCAATAAAAACCCGAAACGTCCGCGGACAACTGTTTTTCCACAAGAGCATGGACTCCCCGGTGGCCGCGGACAACCGCGAACAACAAGGTCTCCGTATTGATGCGATTTGATGTTCAAAATCCATCCGCGGGCATCCACGGACAACAAAATAGAAAAGAAACATGCCATGCCGCGGACATCCGCGGACAAGCGCCAATGTAGCCCTGAAAGCCGCGGACAAACCGCGGACAAAGCTTTTACACTAAAAAGTCACTTTCGAATGAATGATCCATCCGTCCAAAAATTTTTGGAGGCAGCAAACTGCTTTTCTAGTTGAGCCATAGTGCCAGCGCTCATGTTTTCAAAATCTTCAAAAGTAATCAAAGCATCTCAACGCAGACCAAAAAAAATCACGATAACAATCAGATAAGTTAGCAAAAAATTGCAAAAAGGACCTTTTTTTGGCCGAACTAATTTCTTCGTAAGTTTTTCGTAGCTTGTCCATGGACTTCATCTATAACTTGCTAACTTAAGTTATAACTCATCGCAAAAACAACAAAAGTTAGCCAGAACTTATCCACTTATAACCTAAGTTAAACAATTATAAGTTAGGTTTATAAGTCAACTTATAAGTCTGTAACTGTGCGGCCTGACCAAAGTGCTCGAATCGTCCGCCATTGTAAATGACGCTTCAATCGTTTGTGGCAAAATTCTCTTGGGTTTTGGAGTGTGGCAGGCGCAGTATTTGGTGAGATTGGAGGGTGATGCCTGTTGGTCCGCGCATTGTAAATGACGTTTCATATGTGAGCATTGTCAATCATGACAGTGATTTTGCGCGGCAGGCTCAGTATTTGGTGCAGTTGGAGGGTGATTCTTGTTGCTGCGCGCATTGTACATGACGTTTCATATGTGATGGGAATCAATCATGCGTGTCATTTTGCTTGGCAGGGGCGGTATTTGGTGAGGTTGGAGGGTGAATCCTGTTGCTCTGCGCATTGTAAATAATGTTTCGTATGTGTCAAGGATCAATCATGCGTGTCATTTTGCATGGTGAGGTTGGAGGGTGAGTGCTGTTGCTCCGCGCATTGTAAATGACGTTTCGTTTGTGTCAACGATCAATCACGAGCGCTACTTTGTCGTACAGAGTAGTACTGGAGTAGTACATTGTAGTACTTTGTGGTACAGAGTATATACTGGAGTACAGCGTAGTACTGAAGTAGTACTTTGTAGTACAGAGTTCAGTACTGGAGTAGTACTTTTGTAGTACAGAGTAGTGCTGGAGCAGTCTTTGTAGTACAGGGTAGTACTGGAGTAGGACTTTGTAGTACAGAGTAGTACTGGAGTAGTACTTTGTAGCACGGAGTACTGGAGCATTACTTTGTAGTACAGAGTAGTCCTGGGGTAGTACTTTGTAGTACAGAGTAGTACCGCACTAGTACGTTGTAGTACTTTGTAGTACTGCACGAGTACGTTGCAATACTTCGTAGTACAGAGTAGTACTGGAGTAGTACTTTGTAGTACAGAGTAGTACTCGAGTAGTACTTTGTAGTACAGAGTACTAGTGGAGTAGTACTTTGTAGCACAGAGTAGTACTGAGGTAGATTTTGTTGTGCAGAGTAGTACTGGAGTAGTACTTTGTAGCACGGAGTACTGGAGCAGTACTTTGTAGTACAGAGTACTGGAGCAGTACTTTGTAGTACAGAGTAGTACTGGAGTAGTGCTTTGTAATACAGAGTAGTACTTTGTAGTACTTTGTAGTACTGGAGTAGGAGTTTGGATCACCACATCGTCACAGAACCACTTCGAACCACACAACGTGACCTCACAACCAATGGCATCTTAATCTCATAACATTCCATCCCATTGCAGGCACAACAGATAACAGCTCATCACCATGACATCGCATTGCATCACGTGACCACCACATCAAATGACATGACATGACATGACATGCCACGTCGCAACTAACCACAGTAGCTCACCCCGCGTCACCTCACAACCAACCACATTACTTCATCAACATCATGACATCAAACCAGGTTACGTCACCACCATGGAACAGCAGAAGGCTCGTTCACAGCAAAGAAATGGTTTGGGCGTCGCACTGGTTGATCGCCTTGCGCGCATTCTATAGGCAAGATCTTTCTTCGCTATATAGTTTTCTTCTTTGAAACTTCCGCCCCCGGCTTGCCCGGCTCTACTTGTATATAGACATGCTGTTTAGGTTGTGGTTGGCGGATTGGGTGGGCCCTTCACTTTGAGACGAACCGTTTTTCTTGGACTTCGCAATACCATATAGATATATGTTTGTACGATTCGTGGATTTTTGACATATAGTCATTTTAGTTTAGTTTTTTTCAC
Source organism: Breviolum minutum Mf 1.05b.01 (assembly GCA_000507305.1). NCBI lineage: Eukaryota > Dinophyceae > Suessiales > Symbiodiniaceae > Breviolum > Breviolum minutum. The sequence continues at coordinate 111,241 of DF240046.1, read as the reverse complement.
AGTGCCCAACCCTGTCAGAAAAAGTCAAACACAATTCTGTGAGAAATCCTTGAAAAGAAAGCACGCGCAGCTCCTACGTGGATGAGAAAAGCTTTACACATCACGGATATAGATAGATTTATCTCTGGAGTGAGTAGTATACGTACAAGTATCACAAATACCTTACGCACAAGGTAGCTTTAGCTTGTTTTCAACAAGAGTCCATGATAAGTCTGCAACATGCTGTGCCGACAACTATCTACAATAAATCCATGCACAGACTTCAAAAGAAAGGAACTTCAGTTGGATCATTGGGTTTTTGTCCAAGAAAATTCACCCCACACGAAGCACGAGAACACACGCTAAAAAATTTCGTCGTTTCATGTGTCCAACAATGACATCGACCCGGAAAACCCTTGCCACGCACAGGGGATCAAGGTCTTGGATGAAATGAGGTTCACTTGGGGGGCCCGGTGGCAAGCCATGACACAACAACAAGGGCCTTATTGAGCCATAATGCCACGCAGTTGTGCTACGCAAAGTACCCTGCACCAATGAGGGGATTCTGGAGTCATACGGTTTTTGGTGCTCAGAACAAAAAGGATTATTAACATCATTGGACAGCAGTTTGGACAATAGTTCTTTCAGGTCCGGCCGGGATGTGTCGAGCCACCCGGGCAGGCCAGAGTTAAAAGAGGAGCCAAAGTGGCAACCTCAGCAGTTGTTCTTTTTGCCTCGCTGTTTTCTGCATTTGGATGCTTCTCCGAAAATTTGCTCAGATATTTGCTGATTATTGGAAAGTTCATGTACCACCGAAAAGCTATTTGTTTCAGTTTCTTTCAGTTTGCAACTAATCGGGACTGCTTGCTTGGTTTTTTTGGAACCCATGATGAGATTGCCGTGTCCAAAAGAGGAAACAAGATACAATGTAATGTAGAGCAATTATTTGCAGTAAACTTCAGCTTTACCAGTTAAGCACTGACCTTTGACAACTTCACCATCTGAAAATGTCCCAGTGACAGTGCGAGCATTTTGAAACAGACGCCTGGAACCAGCATGTCATGAGACCCCCCCTCATCAAACCTCACTGAAGAGATTGCAGCAAGGAAAGCGTGCCCTACAGTGAAGCTGTTGGATGAGTGGAGTGAAGGAGTCTGTCAGCATTTTTGGGGTTCGCTTTTCCGCTTGTGAGGCTCCTAGCTTTCATATATCACTGAGCTTGAAAGCCGTGAGAGGCTCATGCAGATCTGGGACATATGGATGCACGAGCTCTCCTGACGGTATGCTTGAGCTTCAGCCATGAGAGAAAGAGTCGAAGGATGTCAAAGGGTTTTCTGCCTTGGAGATACATGGTGCTTTTTGTTGGTAAGGTATGTTGGAGCTGGCTGTTCCGGTTTATTCAGCGTGTCGGCCACTAAGTATCACGGTCACACCCCATGCTGGTTCACCATGTCAATGGTTGAGCAGTCGCTTGTTGGCATTGTTGACAGGTCTGGCAAGGCTACCGTTTGCGGCCTTGGGAGGAGCAAATGTGAACCAGGATACGTACCAAAAAGTGCTGATTGCGGGCTGCAGGCTTAGGGGATATGTTGGGGAGCTCTACCGTAGGTCCTCTTGCTGCCACTTGAACTGAGGCTCATGGTCCTGACCAGCTACTTTACGACCAAGGGAGATTGGCAGCATGGTGGAGCTCATGCCAGGGTTGAATTTTCCAAAATCCAGACACTTGGATTTGACCCTGATAAGATGCTATACACATCGAGCTTCCAACGACTGACTGTGCTTCCTATACTGTGTCCTCATCGCCCCGCCCTTGCTGTGCCACAATGCGTTAACCTCTGGTTCACAGGCCACGTCTCTGATACTTGTGTGCACCTGTGAGGAAACTCTATCAGACAGCCATCCAAAATGGACTCTCTGTGACTGTGGCGTATGATAGCTTGCCTCAGGAATTCGTTGCCTCTTGGCTTGCAAGAGTGTTGCCGAAGTGTATGAGTGCAAATGCACATGCATACAGTACATTTAGTGAGCAGATCTTGCCAGGCATAATGCAAGGTAGATGTTTTTGAGTACTCTTCCAACCCTTGCCATGTTTGCCTCTCTGCTGAGGATACTTATGCATCACAACGTTTTCGTTTTGTAAAGGTGAACATGACAGAGTTCGACGCCAGGTAAGCCGGCCATGACAGTAGAATTGTCATGCTCAACGGAGAACTGCGCACACACTCATGTGACAATCAATGTTTGAACGTCGAACTACCTCTACGGGGATGTTTAAAAAATCGGGGGCCCCACATCCATGAAATTTCCTCAACATAATCAGGAGGGTTTCCTAATTTTGAGTCAGAAGTCAGACTCTAGCGATATTGTTGTTGCACTTTTGCGTATCTTGCACAGGTATGGTTTGAATGATGTCCGTTATTTCATTTTCCATCGACTTCTGAGCGAGAATTTGGACTGGAAGTCAATCTTCATTGCGCCACTGGCCTGTTTAGTTGACAATTGTGACTGTCAATCACATTACTGAGGCACGAGGACAGTGGCCCAGGGGCCCAGATTGATTTACCTGGAGGATTATGGGTTTCCCCTCCTTGTCAGGGGCAAAAAAGAAGACACCACTCGAAATTCCAATTATATATTCAACCAACGTAAAAGGATGGGATTCAGAGGTGTTTATCCTGGCTCATCTGTTCTTACACCCACCATTTGTCACCCTTTCCGTGGCCCATGCTGATTGCATGACAGGTGGATGGCTTTGATGTTCGCTCTGCGATGAATCCCTGCTCTGGGATCGAGCCGGGGAAGATTTATGTGGGAAGTGAGCCAGATGAGCTTGGGAGGCCAGAAGCTTCTGGGGAAAACTCGAGTGCCTGCTTTGGATGATTGCGGGTACAGTAGAAGTCGAGGTTGGAGCGACCGATGTGTGATTGAGATATGCCTTTTTGGTTCTTTTCTCTACGACGTCTGACTTTTTTTTGTAAAGCTTGGAACAAAGCAGCTATTGAGATGGTTTCAGGACTTGCACAGTTGGGTGGTACTCTCGCTTGAGATGTGACCCCTTTGAGAGGCTGAAAAACCACTGGTGGATGAATCCACTATTTCAGAACATGGGTGGCAAATATGACCAATGGTACACCAGCAGAGTGACTGAAGGCGACGCTCTTAGATTCCCGCTTCCTTTCAAGCCTTTAGAGTTCATTGAGTCGACTGAGATGGTGAAACTTGAAGCCTTTCTTATCCTTTTTCCATCTTTTTCCCTTTGACAAATTTGGCCAAGATATGAAGATGCTGAATTGCGGCATTACGGGTGGCCAGCGCGACATCATGCTCCAATTCTTGACGCGGATGACGCAAGTTCTGGGAGATCCTTCTTTGGCCATCAGACAGAGCAACATAAACATCAACGTGAGCCTGGGCGTGACAAGTCTGGTTCAGGGAGGTTTGAGGTCCAACATGAGCCAACATGAAGCAGCGAAGAAACTCGCTATCTTAATTTTGAGTGGAATCGAACGAATCAAGCCATCCGAAATCTTTGGAGCGCAATTCCAATCTTCGCGTCCATCTCAAAAAGTTGCCATGCAGATTTTGTCCTCTTTGATGGGCCTGTTGAGAAGGAATGGATACTGTAGTTGAATGACATTCCAAGATACAATTTTTCGAGCCGGATGAATGTGCAAATATCCTTTTGGCATTTTACCTATTATATAGATTGCATTCCAATTCCTGGAATCTTTGATTTAGCTGCCACTGTGGCGTCAGCTGCCAAATGAATGCATCCAGCAGGTCCGGGAACAGTCTGATGCGAATGTCGTTGTCCTTTGTATCTGAGGAACATGCCAGCCTTGAATTACATTTTGTACACTGAGTTCGAGGGCAAGTTTCAATATGGACAGCCAGTTCATTCGGTGTTTTCGAGGCGGGAGGGTTGGCCGTGATCTAAGTGCATACCCCCAAAAAACAGGGGCCGTTCCCAGCTGCCGGAGGTATGAAAACGAACGGAAAGATGTGTGGTGGATACACAAGCTGTGAGGCAACTGTGAGCAGGACTTCTAGCATCCCAACTGTATAGCTACCAATGAGTGTTGAAAGCGCTCCGCCACGGGTGGAAAACCTTGAAGTGCCTCTTGAGCAAAAGTTGCAACTTTCATCGAATTTCAGCAGTTTGGCAAAGTTTTGAAAAGTCAAATGAAATCAAGGCATGGGAGATTGAACCACTGCAGTGACCAGTGACCCGAATCAAACCTATTATGGCCGTTGCTTTTTCTGGCTTCAAGATGGTTTCGTTTCCGCAGATTTGGAAATGAGGTGGAATGAGTACAAAAGTTTGTGATTGACAAACAAGCGTGTTTAAACTTCTTCATTCAACCACTGATGGTTTTTTAACTGACAAAAACGGTTTGACACATGCGGAGCGGTGTGATGCATTTGCATCATTTACCACTCGTTATTCACATTCACGACAGTCATTCACATTCACAAGAGTTGCGACACAAGTCAGACAAATGTTGATTTCCTCCATGTATCGTGCCTTTCCACAAGAGGTGTTTTACATTGCTTATACCTCGTGATGTGTTGATTCCAACAAAGCAACAACCTGCAGATGTTCTTTTCTAAAACACCTCACACTAGCCATTTGACATCTGTGCGAGTTCAAATCTTCAGTTACTTGCCACCTCATGCTGAAAAACTGTCATGTCGGATCTGGAAAACCTGCTTGAAGCGTCAGAGGAGGAGGTGGATTAACAAAAACTGTCGGTTTAAAAAGATCGAAGACGTGATGTGGTTGTTTTGGGGTGGATGTTTAACAGATCATATTTTGCGGTTGGGTTACAACGATCAAAATGGGAAAGACCTGGCAATGAAGAGGAGCTCGCGCATATTTGCGATACACCAGTTAAATGTGTCTTCAACCAGCAATTCTTTTGAAAGCTGCGCCAGAAGACGATTGAATAAATTCACCGTACAATAGTGGGTAGGTTCATTCCCCAAACTGTTTAATGGAAATGGTATGGTTAGGTGCCCCGCCTGTATAGAAGCCCCAAGGATGAGGAAGAACAGACTTGATCGTTCAGATACTCTAAGAGTTGTTGATTTGAATAGAGGATGTTCTGCTTTCCATGTATAGCAGTATAGCGCAAATGACGCATATGACATCAGCCATTCTTCTCCTTGTGGACAAAAGCCCTGAGAATTGTTCTGAATTTACAGAGGGCCATGAAACTCTAGGGATCGAATCAGAATCTGAGAATGGTAGTAGAACCTCAATGCTTTTGCTGAGGACTTGATTGGACACCCCGCTCATTTTCTGACAATATGATTGGATACCTGGGTAACATGAGTTGAGCAGATGATCACAGGCTTCAAAACATCAGGTACAACTTTGGTAGAATGAAGAAAAACTCAGAGTTTTGTCCGAGTCTGTTTTTCCATATCGTTTGGAGGTTACTAACCTTTCTACCCTTTTTTTGAAGACCTTTCATGTTCAACGTGTTAATATAAAGTCATCTACACATCACACATTTTACCAAAGATCATTTCTATGTGGCGGGGACTAGCAATCGTTCTGAAACAAAACTTGTTGCATAAGATTTGTTTCCTTTTTAGTGCTGGGGCTCGGCTTTGTTGATAGGATCATTTTACGTTTGCGAAATCTTGGGGGTGACTCCTCCTGGGTGTGGGTAGATCCTAATGCTTTGTTTGCTTCAACCTTCATGGTGAATTCTCAAAGGTAGAGCTGGCCCAAGAAGCTGATGACCGATATGGGACCAATAGACACTGCAGCTTTCGATTGCTGTGGTTACCCTTATCGTTGCACCTTGCAGTTGATGGAGATCAAAACGCCGTTGAAAGTAGGTGTTGGTGGTTGGATTTTTTGGATGTTCTTTGTTGAACATCTTGAAAAAAATTCGCGGCTCTAACTGGGAATGATGATTCGAATGCATCAGCTCACTGTCAAAGCACCTTCTTTCCAACGATGAGTTTTTAGCGATTCCAGACGACCAAAAATCACCAAAAATAACACATGATGTTTCCACCATTTGGATCCATGTAATTAAGACCCTTTTGGGGCATCACTCCCTTTTGACTCAAACTTGCGCAGCTGAGATCCCTGCTGGCCGTGACCAAGCTCTTCCCAGTGGCCACGCACTTCACAGACCTCACGTCAGCCACAGAGGCGGTGGAGGTGACCACCACAGCCACCACGACTCCCATAACACGAGATGCTTGGCATTTCAGTCAATGCGGAGATGTGTTGCCAAAGGGATGCCGTAAATATTTACATTGGGGGAAAATTGACAAAAAACATCCAATGTGTTTTTTGGGGGGCTGGGAATCTAATCTTGGATCGCTCGTCCTGTGATTTTTTCAAGGCTTGGGACAAGCCAATGATTCAGCTGCATGAACTTTCATGTTTTGGAATCACCATATGAAAAGATACAATTTCCATGTGAAATTGAGCAGTTATTTCGCATAAAGAATCTTCAAGCAACTAGAATGTAGTACGGATGGTCACCGTATCTTGCGCAACGGTTCTTGTCACGGAATCCAATCCCCAAAATTGTGTAGTGCAGGGGTTGTATTTTGGGGCTGCAGCAGTCACGTGGAATGAGCCTTTCGTGTCCTTGAAACAAAACAGTTTTTAGCATCTCCACGACTCGGCCAGAGTGTGTTTTTTTTTTTGGCCTTTTTGCATTTTTTTTGGTTGAATTTGGCCAACATGGGTTTCCAAGCAAACATGCCATGCAGGGGCCGATACACAGATTCGCTTCTTTGTTCTTTGATCCTGTGACACTGAGGATATGACAACCTTCTATATGTACAGAGCTCAAAGTGATAGCGATTACGTCACTTGGCCAACCCAGGTGATTGTTTTGCAGCAAAATCTTCATTGAAGACCTCATGTAAGGTTGTTTTGTGGGAAGTCCACTAAGAAGACTTCATTGATCCATATTTCTTCTGTGGGATGATTCCTAAGACTAAGTCGTGGATCCATTTATCCTTACGAAAAATCCTGGAGCTAATTAATTCAGCCAGATGGTTTTGTCTCAAAAACAAATAACATTCATCAACAGTCGTTAAAACTTCGGGGAATCTTCACGACAAGAAAGTTTTTTGTTGCAGTTCATCCACTATTTATCAGTATTTGCTTTGAGCATGAATTTCAAAAGACCTGCCATGCTCAGTCTTTTTATGGTGCATAAACTCAGGTCGGTGAAAAGCTACACTTAGATGAATTCTGTTTAACGGCCCATTTAATTTCGATAAAACCTCATTCCGTACTAACTTCCAAAATGTCCGTATAGTTTTCAAAATAATTTCCATATGTTTTGAACTTCCAAACCAAATAACTTCAATATGATTTACTATGTAACTCCCTTACAGATGAACCCCTTGAAGAAGCCGCAACCGCTTTAGGACTTTGAGAATGTGAATGCTGCCAATCTCGCAGGGCTGATGTGGTATTTGGAGCACGAAGTGGTTTTTGCGCAATGTCCCAGGCACTACAACATCACGCGTATTCTCCGTGTCTTGGTTGGATTTCAACATTTGTTGCATGGGGGCCAGAAAAAAGCAGAGATGAAGTCCAAGTTGGTGTGTGAAAGTATGCATGTAGGTTGTGAATTTTGACAATGATGGAGTATCGAGTAGATTCAAGATGAACATCCGAATTGATACAACCTTGAAAACAACTATTTGCGACACTTCTGTGGAATCATTGTGTTGGGGTGTAGGGTCAACTTCTTTCATCCTTCCTTTTCACATGTGTGGAAGTATGCTTGCGAATCGGATGCAATCAAGTCCAAGCAGCCTCACCTTTTCATCTTTATACGAATTGATTCCCAAAGCGATTAATAGACATGACTCATGACTTAAACCCAAAGCTGTCCCACCACAACAACTGCTAACAGAGCTTCACGGGATAATTATTGAAAGGAAAGTCAGAAAATTCAAACAGTTTCAAGTTTCAACCTGCTTTTCTAAGGGATTGAAATAAGAGAGTATCTTGACGTTCATAGATGACGTTTGATGCAGTGACAACCGCATTCATCATTAACCCCGTCTATGTCTCATGCTTTGTTTTTGAGAGGGCGGGGGGTGGTGATTCTTGGATGGTGGGTCAAAATGATGGCCTTAATCTTATGGCTTCAATCCCACAGTGGTCCTTTCGTTGTATCTTGGTTTCTGTGTGCGTGTGTTTTGACATGTTCATATACTCAACTAAGGAAGAGGAAGATAACCAAGACCAGCAAATCATCGTAGTATTGGCGTTGGCATGTGAAATTTCGTATTGTCATGCTTTAACATTGTGGAGTAACGAACCTGATACTGTAGTACAACCATCATCCAAAACATCGTAAGCGCAAACCCTACCCCTGCAAGATACTGCCAGGTTGCCTTCAACCATTTTTGCACTTTTGGACACTTGACAAGATAGGTAACATCCATTTCCGCACGTTTTTTCCACACCTTTTCGCTGGGGAATGGGGAAATCTCCCCAATAAAGAGCGAGGCTTCAAGGTGTCCATCAAAGTCCCAAAGACGTTTGATCACAACTTTTCCCGTTTCTGGGCTACTTGGCTTGAACTGTTTTGTGGCGTAAAGATTGGAGTTGGAGATAAACCAAAACCCCAAATGCATCGATAATTCCGCACAATTTGATCGAATCATTGCCTTGACCGGTTATTTTTTGCAGAGGCGCACAAAAAACATGGACTATCATTTTGTATGCATTTGGGGATGCATGCATATCATGTAAGTATTTTAATATGTACATCTTCTTATGCCAGAATTACTGACAATTGGCATGTTTCCAAAAAGGTTTGGGGACCTCTTCCAATCTCGGCCCATGGAAACACAATCCTACAGAACCATTAGCTTATTCTCAGCTTGGCGAACTGTCCTGCATTAAAATGAACATTTACAAGAAGGTAAAGTTAAGATGAAATTGACACGAAGCTGGAAATTAAACGTTGATTCAATATACATCTTCAATACTTCGCTCTTGGAAACCTTCCCCCTTCACCTTCCCCAAATGTTTCCATAACATCCACCATGACTCTTATCCCAGCAGATCAACTTTTTTCCAGGCCTTTGATAGAGGCATGTGCACTTCACCTGCATGTGCAAATGATTATGCTCAACATGGCAGCCTGACCTCGGTTTCATTTAAAACAAATTGTGAATCTGAAGTGGTCGCCTTTTGGATGGAGATTTTTTGGGGCAATTTTACCGACCGATTTTTTTTGATAGGATAAAAGAAGAGGAGGGGATTTTTTTTGGAGCTTAAGATTCTTTTTGCAAGAAACAAGTTTCAATGTAGTTGCAGTTTGTGGGCTTTGAACATTTTTGCTGTGTTTCGAGAAAAAAATTGAATTTGTTTTTTTTCTGAGGGGGCATGAGTGAAGAGATTGTGATGTGTTTTTTTTCTTTGGAAAGAAGTGGATCAGAATTAGGTGGACTTGAATGTTGGAAGATGTCTTGTTTTTATTGGGTAAAAGCGCATGCATTCTTAGGACCTCGGTGTAAAAATCTTAGGGTCAAAAGCTGCCGCGTTTCAGCCAGGGCAAATGAGAAAAAATATCCCTTTAGGTGGTGTGATCAATTCTTTTCCCCAAAAAAGTGTTGGATGTTTTGTTTTTTGCAAAATGGGTGTTGTGGTCTGTTCATTGGCGCCGACATTGATAAGGAAATATGAAGTCAGTGAGGGCGTAGCCATACTGGACAGAACGGGTCAAACGATTAGAATAAAATGTATCTGTAGATATACCATCCAAATGTGTAAATATGATGTTTTTTGTCATAAGATTTTTTGGGGGGCTTTATAGTCGGTCAAACAGCCAAAAAACGTTTCTTTTTTAGAAACAATGGTTACATATGGTTACTGGGTTCTATAGGCACGTATACCCATGGCTGCAAGAATATCGACACGTTTGCATGCCATTGTCTGCGGACATAGGTACGCCTGAGTCCATTCTGCCATGTTGGCAACTCCATAGCATCCAAATTTCCACAATTGTGGCCAATGAGGTTTCACTGTGGGTTGCCAATATCAGGATGCGACCCTTGCCTGCAAGTTGTGTTTTTTATTGATTGTTTGTTGATGTTTTTGTTGCAGTTTGGGTGAATCATGACGAAAAACAACACATCACAAACTTGGTGCCTGCCTGGGTATGGTATTGAGGAAAGATCATTGCAGTTGCGGTGGTTCTGCTGATGTTGGCTGTTAGATGTTCTTTCAAACCAGAAATGCATCAGTTTCACAGTTTCCATAAGTTTCTATACACTTTACCTCACAGTCAGCTTGAAAAATCTGAGGGCATCATACCCAGGTGCAGTTTCTTGTCTGAATCAGAAGGGTCTTGGCATTGGCAAAACAAAGAACAACTATATATATCTGGAAAATATATATATTCATCCATTTCGGGGATACAAGACCAGGTATCTATATTACTAGGTTGGTTATATTTCAAGGATTCATCATTTTTTCATTTTACTAAGATGTGTCGTGGATATTTATATATATATATGTATATGTGTTATCTACAATGACGGTTACTTCGGGAGGTACATGTACAACATCTACGGATTCCGTGGGGCTTTACAACATCAGTTCTTTGATCCTGGATTTTTTTCATTTGGATGTGGTACTTTTATTGTGTAGAGGCATTGAGACCATGATCCCACCATATGTTTTTAAAGGTTTTTTTCGGAGCAATGCTTTTAGGTGTATGTTCTTTCAGAAGGCAGCATTCCTTCAATCATTTTGATAAGGTTTTTTTTGGGCGAAAAGTCCGATGCTTTGGTGCCGAAGATTTTGTAGCATCAGTGCTCCTATTTTTCCTCTTTGGTGCATGTTGATTTCTGTTGTTCACCGTTTTGTAAGAAAAACAAATAGTTTTGTTTGAGTACAGCAGTTGTAAGAGTCTTGTAGTTGAACATTATGCCACAGGGATGGGACCATTTTCAGTAGAAGGCTTCCCGTTACTGCTACTTTCTACAGCTTTGATGTCCTGCTCACAGGTATGGTATTCATTACCAGGGCGTTGTCCACTGACACCCCTCGTGGCCAAGAAAGGTTGCACTGCGTTGCCTGGTGGGAATTGTCAAAGGCTTGGGGGATATGGAAGATTTGGGTTGATGGGATATACCCCGTTTTTTTTTCGTAGTCAAATTTTGGAACATGGACAAATTGAAGACATATATTATAGAATATTTTCATTTGCATCTGTATATATCTTTATATGTGGAGATTTTGTATATACACATGTTTTCCATTTAGAATGAGGGATTTCCATTGCCTTGATCGTTTACCAGACTACAGCTCAATGATTTACCAGACTAAACATGGCTTTACCATCACCAGTTTCTTTTTGAGTTGAAATACATGGTTACACATTTGTCGCTTTTACATTTTCCGAAACAAGCTGTTAAAGATGATTTTACAGATAGAGATTTTATTCTGGTTTGCTTTGTGGGTTTGGCGGCTTATTGAGGCCCCAGTTTCAAGTTTTTTGGTGCTACAAGACATGTTGATGTGAAGGCCTTGGTCCAATCCTTGTGAGTTTGCTCGTTCTCAAATCATCCTGACCAGAAAAATATAAATTTACTTTTAAAAGCGCGTCTTAGAGAGAAAAAAACATTAACTTTCCAGTGATTCTTGGAGGAAACCACAATGAAAAGAAAACACATGTTGATTGATCTTTGTTCATATCCATTTCCATGACGGGTATGCCAGGGTATTGAAATGATTCGTTTTGTTCTTGTGTTGTACAGCATCTCCGTGAGCCGGGTTGCCCTTACTGATTTGATGGACTTGGCGGTTCCTTTTCCTGCCGAAAAGTCGGTAGGCCAAATGGTGATGCCGATTGCACTTGGTCTGCTGAGAAGGTGCTTTTTGGTGGGTTTTCCAGACAAAGTTGGTGGGTTTGAAACCAGCCCTATAAGCAGAAAACTCAGGGGCTGTTTTTTCTCCAAATTTCTCTGGAATTTTCACCGCAAGCAATGTTCCTGTATCATCAAGCCATACCTACCATGATGAATCAACTGATGTTTGCGGTCCAGTATGTCTGAAAGTGGCAGGGGGCCTAAGATTTCATGGTTTGTAGGAAAGTTTTCGCAATTCATTTCATATCTACAGTCGTAATACAACATTTTAGTAAAGTAAAATTCCGAAGCATGGCAATATGGATCAATGATGTGAGCATTTTCCCCGAAAAAAAATTCATGCAACGTTGGGTTGCACATTTAGATGAATTCAACTGCCATGCAGCTGTTCATAAACTTCCATTTTCGAATGTGCATTGCCATAACGTTTTCTTTTTGCACCAAGTGCATTGGGAATATGACATACCCATAGTGCTCAATTGTATAAATGGAAGAATTCATCACGAATGCATTTGATTCCCTACCGCTAATGCTGAAATCTTTGGTAATCATTTTACACATGGAGCAGTTGGGATATTATTTGCCACTATTGCCACCATGTCCCAGAGACAAGAATCTCTTAGTAGCATCAAAGCCATTGTTCGTTGATCGACTGTGTAGATGCAACAACCACCTATAAAACCATCCACCCAGCAATTCGCTTTTTGTTTTTTAACAATATGATTCGTTTTTTCTTACCAACCACGAATTGAACGACTTTTTGCAGTATGGTATGGTTTGTAAAAAAAAAGGTGCTACTAAATGGTTATCTTTCTGGAAAATTGCCGTTTTTGTGTTGCACAATTTCCCTTTGCACCAAACATTCAGACTTCCCACTACACCATACCATTAGATGAAATCGCTTCACTTTTGGCAGGCAGGTGAGATTCAAATTAGCAAAGTCGAAGGCGCAAATTTCTCCGGGCAAAAGGGAAGATGGCAAGCAATGACCTGCATAGAAACGGAAATATCACAGTTTCCAAAATAGTTTTTCAATTTTTTTGGGGGGGCATGTATTTCTTGTTCCAAGGCTTAAATCTTGCAGGTTACATGTCAGCTTCTCATAGTTGAAACAGTTTTTTGGACTTAGGTTTTTATGTTGTGCCTGTCAGTTGTTGTGTTGTAGCAGTATTACTTTGCCAGATGCCAGATGGGTGAATGTTTGATTTTTTGAAATTCACGGTGCCCTTTTATTTTGTTTATTACTGTGCCCAAAATGACCTGCAGTTGCAGCTCGTGGCAACTTTGCACCATCCTTGGGTATTACTGGAAACCCCTGTTTTGAATGGGTTTGAACCTCGGTTTTTTTCAAATCAACGGTGAAGATTTTGGGTAAATTTCGGGGCTCTTGAATTTTTCGGATATAAAATCATTCAGAACCGGTTAACAAGGGTCATCGATCCCATTGCTTGGCCATAGTATCATTGAGAAGTTGAGCCAAGTATGTCTTATGTCTTATGTCCAACAAAATTCACACATTTACGTTTTTAATCCCCAAGGTTATCTCATCATATGATCCATTTTTTTTGGTCTGGGCCTACATGAAAAAAACGCCGGTTTACCGGCATATGTGGGCCTAAGGGTAATGTAGTTTCTATGTGGATATACATACGACTACAATACATATAGATATACATAACACGAGGTCCGGAATAGGGATGACACACTTTCCACACGGGGAAGTTGTAATGGGCCTTCCACCAATTTCGAATGTTTTGGTGGAGCTTTCGTCCACGGCTTCCAGGTGTTTACAATTGGACTGACTTTTGCGCACATCATGGCAATGAGTACCTGGGCATTGCTTTTGAATTCAAGGGTGTTGTTCTATATTGTGTCTTTTTGTCACCATGCTTTCCCTGAAAGTTTTGTTTAGTTGCTTTGATGGCATGCAAACATTTTTCTCGTTTGATTGAAACCAACCTCCATTTCTAAGGCTTGCTGGGAACTACCCCAAGAAATTGCATATCGGTCAGGTTTTAGCATTTTGCACATACATATTGAAATCTGAAGTGCGTTTTCCAGATCATTTATTTGTCCATTATGTAGATTGCTGCTAGGTTCTTCGTATTTCAACTCCAACTAGGACTCCCAATGGTCATCTAAACCGCGATTTCATCAGTGAAATGTCAACCCATGAATCACAAGACTTTCAATGGATTTTTCCCAACTCTCATCGATCTTTTTTGATTGGCACTGGTGATTCTCAGCTCCCTATCACCAGGTACATTCTTCCTTTCTGGGATGCTCGTGGAGATACTGCCCACATGAAGATGCGTATGACCAAGGCACCTGGTGAAAAACTGGACGGGGGAAAACGAACGAAAAAGGTTGATGCCGCAAGAAAGAACAGGTTTTGAGGTGATCCTCTTTCATTTTTTTCATTATTTGGGAGGTGAGGAGGGATTTAGGTAGGTTAATTACCCAGATTGCGGCTTGTTTTGGACACAAATCATTTTTTTTTATGTTTTTAGATTCCTGGCAGCATGTTATAATGAGACACTTGATTTAGATATAGAAAATCATCATAGACATAAGTTGATCCTGACACATGAGCTGCCCTGCTTCTTTCAGGAAAGGTGTCTATGTAAAACCCAGCAGCATCCAAGTTCATTGCGTTTTGTCATCGCCAAAAATTGCCAGGTGTTGGAGACGTTCAAAAAGAAATATCCGAACGATCCTATCAATCTCGAGGATTTTGGTGAAGATTGAGATGTTTTTTTTCACCGTGAATAGTGTGCCAGTCACAACTGGAATCCTGATAGCAAGACACAATGGAAATCAATGGAAACATGTCTTGTTGGATTGTGAAGTCCACATCCACCATGTCATAGCCAGCAAAAGATCTCTCATGTTCATGGGGTATGTAGATCTCTTTTGCGCCTTTGTATTTGTATTGAAGTTTCACATGCCATTTTGCAACTTACAAAGCTTTAGTTGTTTGTGCTTGCAGAAATTTTCAGAGCTGCAGAGTCTACTAAGTTAAGCGGTGTGTAGGAATTGTTTCAAAATCACACCATGGACCAGAAGAAAGTGCGAAGGTATTGCTGGATATATATACATATATATACATAGTATACCCGTATAGTATAGTATAGTATAGTACAGTACAGTATAGTATAGTATAGTACAGTAAGTATAGTATAGTGTTCTCAAACTTCTCTGTTGATATAGTCCTCCCCCCTGGCGCTCATCTCGCACTCCATTAACCACTATCACTCAAGATGGATTGCATCCATTGAAAATTGAGATGTTTGTGGACATGTTTTTTGTTGGAGATCGGACTCGGTGAATCGAGCAGGAGCCTTTGTGTGATTGGCGGCCGCCGAATTTTAGACCCAGCTTGGTTTGAAGGTGGCACCAAACCGTGGGTTTTTTTGGGGGGAAAATGATATAGGGGCAGGTCATACATTGTTATCTCTCTCAGTATTAGCATACGTATGTGTGTATTTTATTGTGGGGTTATATGTTTTTGTATATATTTGTACTGGACTTCAATAGATTGTGGTGTCACATGATTTTACGCTGGCTTTATGAAGCTCAGGTGATGTCGTTGGGTTTCTAGTTTCGATGGATTGGTGGCCTTGAGATTGTTGTGATGAAGTGCACAAACTCCTCAAATGGTTTTTTCTTTTAGTAGTAGGAAACCACGTGTAGAATGTAGAACTTGGATTATATGTTTTTTACATAGATACATTGAAATCATGCTTTGGCCACCCAAAATGCCAGAGGATGCTAATATGGAATTTTCTAGAACATGTAATTCATAGTATACAAAAATCCATGCTGAGAAATGTCATGATGCCCTCATTACCCCACAGACAAGACTTTTGATCCAAGACGGCTCACGAGCTACTCCCATGAAGCTTGGATCCGAGGCTTTTTTCGCCGATGGAACCCAAAGTGGTACGTTGGTGGAAGGGCAGTTTCAGACTGCAAAACTCCTTCCATGGAGGAGTCAAATTGCTTTGAAGTTCCCCTGAACTTCTGAGAGTCTCTGCATTTTGTCGAGCCAACCAAGGGTTTTTGAGAATGACATCTGAATGATACTCCAAAACGTATATCCACAGCACATACAGTAAGAAAACAGCCATTAGTAACGTAGCAGAGGCTCCATCTTTCCAGGCGGCAAGCCTCGGTGGATGGTGAAGGGTTTGGATATGTTTAAAGGGTCAATTTTTTTGAATGTATCACGAGGCATCTTTACAAAGTTGAGTCATGCACAAAAAGTAAACCACACAAAATTAGTTGTCTTTCTATGTTGTTCTTGTTGTTTTGCTGTCTACATCAAAATGCAGAAATTTCCAGCTCACCATTGCTGCACGAAGAAAATCCATTTGCATTGCAAAAAGTGGAGTACTTGCTGCTGAACAAGGAGATGATATCTACATGTTGTCACTGGCTTGAAATGCATAAGGTTCCAGTATTCTATCCATGGATTTTCTCCCTGAAATGAAGTTTTGGACGGTATGCGTAGGAGAGTTTTTAAATGATTTTTCTGATGTTGCGATCTTCCCGAAAACCTTGTTTATGAGCAATTTTTGAAATAACTGGACGATAGGATCGGATCTTTTATTACAATACCGATACATCATCCCCAATCCTCAATATATATCATCAATTTAAGTATACATGATTGATGATTCAAATGCCATGTCTTTTGTCGAAACGACCTTTCTTTAACAGCGCAAGCGACCTGCTGAACTGCTACGTAACGGCTCCGGGGAAAAAAAAACAGCTCCGCGGGCACGGTCGCAGTGCCAAAACGAAGTTGGGCAGTGAAGGTGCCATGCCACCAGCTGTGATTTATGAGCAAAAAAAACTGTGTTTTAGAGATGTTTTTTTTTGTTTGTCGTGTTTTTCCTTGGAAGTTCTGATTCTACATGTGTTTTTTTTGATGAGGGTTGGCAAGAGGGTCCATGTTTGTCAAGACGTATGACATACAACAAACATATTGTACCTGTGTTTTTCAACGCTTACCAGGCAGCTGCCTTGCTGTGTGACAACATGTTGGCTTCTCAGAGAGTTTTGGTGCCCGATTTAATTCACATTGCGTTTCACTGCTAGAGAACATTCGAAATCAAGATGATGAAGATGTCTAAGCCCATGAAATTGTAGAGAATTTATTCAGAATTTTCGCTTTTGTCTTTGTTCTATCCTGGGCCCTGGTAGCTTGCGTTTCTTTCAGCAATATCAATGATTCTGGCTAGTTTATAGGGAACTTTTGGTGACGCCTGCAATTCTAATAGATTATACGCACTTCGAGTGGGTTGTGACCTTTTCAGATTTTCTCCACCTGGTGGTAGAATCCTGCAAACGCGGCCCACCATTTCAGGTTGTAAGGTTGGGGCCCAACGTTTGGGCAAGTTTCAATTCACCCAAATTCCAATGATACTTATGTGCTTCACAGAAATAACACTTGTCAGGTTTCAGGGTTTAACAAATAGATCACAATCTGTATGTATGATGCGGATATATAATAGATGTGATGTGTGGATCAAAAAATTCGGGGTGTCACACTGTTGCTGCTGGAAAGCTTTGAGACATCGCACCTTTGAAACAACTAGCTGACTTGTGTAAGCATGCAGACTGTATACAGTTAATTCAATATGTGTATACTGTATACTGTATACTTTTTATATATGCATCAGTGTTTATGCACATGGTGGATTTCCCTATGTTACTTTCAATTGAGAAATAGAAATTGAAACTTCTGACACCATGCCGCAAAAAAAAAACACAAAAAATAGGCAAGCGATACACTGTACAAGTTCCCAATTGTCGTCATCTATATGATTGTAACTTGTTGTTTCACTTTATTGTCAATTAACAAATCAACATGGGATATTTGTCCAAAAAGAATCCACTTGAAGATCACAACGATTATCCGGGGTCGTGGGATTGTTGGATTTTGTGGGTTTGTTGGTGTTTCTCCCAAGGTCTGTCGAGGTTTATTTGTCAAGTTTCAACATTAAACAGCGATTCATTTTGCTAAAGATTCTTTGTGGAACCACTCCCAGCAGGGGATGACATTGGATGCGTGACATGTCCAAGATGGTAAGCGCTGAAGTGGTAGTCACCTACGCTTCTTGGAAACCAAACGTAAAGCATCTCCGATTGTATACACATGAAGTTGCACAATTGGTTCTGGAATTTTGGTGTTTGCATCAACAGTCACCTGGATATATGATCAAGTTTGATATCACCTACCTGACCTGCATTGCTTTCTCCAATCTACAGCTTCGCAAATCTCAGGGCGCAGCCGTACAACACATTTCCAGATGTGCGGACCTCAAATTTTTGAAAGGTGTGTTTTTTTTGACATGGAACATGCTCGGTGCATTTATTTGACTTAAGGGGAATCTTTACAGTAACTTTACCAAGTTGAGATACGTGTATCTTGACTATTCAGGTTGTTGTTTCAGGTCTTGTAGGTACAACTTGAGTTCTTATGGAGTTTCGGCCTCCAAGGGGCATACGCCATGCTCAAACTTTTGTGATTTATCGGTCCCACAACCAAACATACATTGAATACACGGTGTATATGCCTACATTTGCATCCCAAAACTACCAAAATTTAGGGAAATTCAATTTGTATTTGTCGATTCCCTGCACCAATATTGCCGCCGTTTTTTGTCACTCAAGCTTGTGTAAATAACCGTCAACAAAATCATCCGTTTCATCAAGTTTCAACGCCCTGTATTTGGTATACCGGGCTAGCCAACCACATTGAAACCTTGGAAGCTGTGGTAGAATGTTTTTGGTTCAGCGTTTTTTTGGATTTACAGTATATATCCACTTTTAATGCTTCTCTTCATGTATATCATAGCACCCGCATGAATCTGTATGTGTATTGTTAAACTGAACTTGGGATTCTTGGGCTTTGAAACATCACCTCAACAACCGTGCCATTTGAAAGGGAACACGCTCCTTCAAAGCCCGCGTAGCCGCCATGGCTTGTCCGCCATGCCATCGAGGGATCAACCTGCCTGCAACGCAAGGGAGCAGCAACAGCGGAAATTTCATGCCAGGTGTGGACCATTTTCAAAGTTCAATTTGTTGTCTCAGTCTGGGGGCTTGTTAGTTGTTTGAGGTCTTGAAATGGGATGCAGAAAAAAGAATCTCAGAAAGACCTTTCCCAGGCCAACAAAAAGAAATGACTGACTTTATGGACATGGGAAGGTGGGTTCATGAAGATTTGTTGACAATCAAAGATGTTTGCAATTGGTTTGTTCTTCATAAGGTGAATGATTTGCACCAAAAGAAAATGTCCAGGTATTTTTTTTGCTGCTCGTGTCCTGGTGTAGAAAAGAACTTTTGTATGATAAGAGGTCGTGCTTCTTTCATAGCAGGTCATGATGGTGATGATGTGTTGTTCGCGTCTCAAAAAATTATAGACTATAGACCTGTCCAAATCTCCTCAAAATGATTTGGTTGTATATACTGTTTTTTAAGACAAAAAGTTTAGGGTTGCCAGGTTCCCGAATACCATTTTTTCAGATGGATGAAACATTTTTGTTTAAGATGTCTAAATGAGCATATCTTGAGTGATTATGATATGCGATAGATATGAAATTTTGAAATTCTCAGACTACCCACGCATTCAGAATGTTTGCAGGTGTCTATGATTTCAATTACAGCATTGAGGATGTGAAGCAGTTGCAGGCACATCACATTTCTTCGGTGCGCCTTCCCATCAATTTCTCGTCCGCCTCTGACCATTTGTGTCTTAAGCTTCTTAGCCACATTTACTTTGGAAGAGATGTATGGATGCATGGATCCTGTTTCTAGCAACTGTTGTGAAATGGAACAAAAATGATTGGATCAATAACAGAATGGTTTTGGTTGGAAATGCTTCGCTATGTTTTGCATGTTGGATATATGTACCGACTCTAGTCTTGCCTGAATTTGTGGATATGTCATCCATCACAAGCTAGAATAAGGAGCAACGTAATCGAATTCATATGCCACCATGCTATTTGACATCAACGGTTCAAATTTTTGACCCCCCTTATATAAAATAGTATGATTTCATTATGTTTAAAATACGTCTGGGCACAGTTTCAAACTGTTCGAAGATATCTTCGCATTTTGTTGAGACTATGATTCGGCCAATATCACCACAGAGTCAGGCAGTTCCACCCTGAAGGTTTTGTTCCGGTTCCAAAAATGTTGTAAGGAAACTCCAATCCTATTTGGAAGCACTTGATTCTCCAGGAGCGGGTTGTGGCTGGTTGATATGGGGGCGGAAGGGTGATGAACCAACATGGATGAAAAACAAGATAACTACGCCTAGCACAGAGAGCACCTTTTGTTTGGTTCCTCCTTGGTGTCCAATTTCCCTTCTCATACATCGAGTAGCTACCTGAGGTACCTTCTGGACATCATGAACAATCATTATGGCATGCCCACCTTCTAAAATTTGTAGGGACGGTAATGGAAGAAGATTCCCATACACACCATTCCAATTCCACTTTTTCAACCTTGTGACTGTTGATAAGTGGAGGCACCACAGTGGAATTTCCTCGTATTTCTAGAGAGCATTGAGCTGAAGTCTTGCAACTCCAGTAACTACCTGAGTTGGCAGCATATTTTAATATTTTGGCAACCAAAACAAAACGAGTGAACGATGAGTTAGGATGATATACGCTGCCAATGGAAAAAATCTGATCGCTTCGATGTTTGGAGACTTTTCTGACAACCAGTTCGAACTCACAGCTTGTTTCTGCAGTTTGGTACGAAGTCGATTTACTTCCCCTTTACGTCGCTGGGATTCTTTCTTGGTGAAGTGCATCAATATGTATTTAGATATTCACATCAAGCGGTGTTTTTGTAGTTGAATTCGGATTTAAACTCACAGGCTGAATCACCCATCTATATTGAAAATTGAGAATAACAAATTACTCAACAAGCACTGGGGTTCCAACCATTTCACCCCGTCCAAATGTGTGCAGGAATTCTGTGTTTCTTCGAAGAAAGCATTGATCATACCGCATCACCACATGCTTCTGGATGCCTTGGGATCTCATTGCCGCGTGCAGTCCAGACCTGGAAGTCGGTGCATGAGGTTTTCAGTGAAAGTTTCTTGGTGAAGTTTGGGCATTATGAAGATGTGGGATGTTGGATTATTGTTGGATGAGGTTGTAGACTGGCGACATGAGATCATGTATTTATACATATATATATATATACACATATATTTAGTGGAGTTTTGGTTAACAAGTAACCATGTTGTGAGAGTCAGCAACTCCGATAAATGTCCACGTTTGTTTTTTTGCTGGTGAAACGATTTGTTTCGCTGGCAGTCTTCAACATCTCCATTTTGGGATCCACTATTTTTCACCTAGATTGAGTCAATCCCCACATCCTGGAAATAGTTTTGTTGGCCAACATGAGGTCATGTGCTCTATGAAATCTTCAATGAACCTTTTGGCTATGTGAATCCTAGACAGTGACCCTGTGGCAAATTCAGGGGATAAAACTTGTGAGTTCTTTGGTTGTGTTTTCTTGTATTTTGGGGGAGTGAAAGTTGATTTTGAACGGAAATTCACAGAACCGTCCCTGCTTGTTGTTTTTTTGTTTGTTGACGATGGTATGAAATGATATGTGCTGTTCAGTTCATCATAACCGCACACAACGGACTGGTATAACCAGCTCCAAGCACTGTACGCGAACCCTATACCTTTGATCAATGTAGATTTGACGTTATAGCCAGGTTTTTACAATCCTATGTGAAACCGTGGTAGCTCTGTCTCATGTAAATGACACGAAATCATGCATGTTTTAGTACTCATAGTTGTTTCACCACCAAGCAGGCTGCTATAGTCTTGTACATTTTTTAACAGCTATGTCCAAATGTGTCAATGTAAATCTTTCCTGACCAGCAACCTGCTTTTTGATGAGGTATTTGCATGAAATGCTTCAAGTGATTCACCTTGCAGATTTACCACTAGAACGTTGTATCCTCGATGGTTGTGGATATGCTGATAACGTGAAGGTGGGAAAACCTCAAGTCATGGTATTTTCTTGGTTTTTGAAAATGGGACCAGTCCTTGGAAACTCAGAAATGTTGATAAAACTTACAAGTGAACAAATGTTTGCCGTTTTGTTGTCAATGAACTTGACTCACTTTTTTAGGAATTGATCAAAACCCAGGTATCAACTGTCAACTCACATGACTACAATGATACTCTCACAAGGTTATAACAGAAAACATGGACTAAAACCTGTGTGTTGTATGAATTTCCCCCCTTGAATTTCAATCAAGCAGCCCTTGGGAGGTGCTAAATCGTTTGGGATGGCATGGCCTTTTGGCCTACCACTTCTACCCCAACTGGCTTCCGGACTCTAATGGAGTGGAGGGTGGAATTTTCCTCATTTAACGGAATGATGAGATGAAATGTTGTTTGATGTGAATTTTGACATAACAAAAATAGAAGAGCATGTGCCAATTGAACAATTATTGGTGCATTTACATTTCGTTTTGGAATTGAAGATCAATATATTTGTTTCTCATTGCAACACAATGTGTGCGATGTACGAACAGTCAGGAGGGGCAACGCACTGTCTCCAAGTATGCTCAGAAAATGCTGGAGGACCTCGCTGATGTTGGCTCCGAACGTGTCTAGGAGGCATCCAGTGGAAAGACTTTTGGTGATTTCCCAACTCATCAACCCATCAGATCGACCTGGTATGAATCAAAGTGCCCACTTTTTGTTGGAAGGATACGTGTCCGATGTGTTGTTGTTACTTCTGTTACCTACATGTTTGTCAAAGTATGCTATCTGTATGAATCAACGTGTCCTATTTGTTGTTGTTTCTAATTTGTTAGTGGTATTGCATGGTGTCAGTGATTAGAATGGTGCTACTTACTTTGGAAAAAAGGGATTGTATGGCCCTTGTTCTGGAAATTCTCAAAGAAGTTCTCTCAGCCAATGGCCCGACTCAAAGTGTTTTGAAAGGAGAAACTTGATTGTTGGCGTGTATGACGTGATATTATGTATATATTTGCACGATAAATTGATCCTCGAAGTGACACCTTTTTTTTCCCAACTATTTCCTTCCATGTCAGTGGAACCACCCTATGCACCCAAAAAATGTGTTCATGAACCAGGCAATCCTTCCAAACGTATATTTGTTACCACAGTACGTTCGGAAACAGGTTCTAATGTCTGAAGCATATGTTCAGCAAAAGTCGCAGGTTTTATTTGCCGTGTTTGTCCAAGGCAAGGAGTTTCCGCATGTGATACAATAATGTATACCGTAATCATATCATGCAGCTACAACCATCTTGCTACGTTACCTTCACATCCGAAGTGCCACCTTTACACTCCACACCTTGCCAAACGAAAGCCGTTTAAGGAGTCCTTGTGACTGAGTTCGGTGATGATTTGACTGCTGATGGAAATTGCTTAAAGGGTTTGGAGATGGCTTTGGAACAGTGTCCTGTGATGGGAGCGTCCCTTGGGTTGAAAAATAATTAAGCTGGATATGTTTTTTGTTGAATACTTTTCTGTGGGTTGGCATTAAAACCCGACCCAAAGGTTGATTGGTTGTATTTGTTATGTTTTGTTGGAAGACTATAGTAGGATATGGATCGGTTAATAGGATATGGATCTTCGCTTTGGAATCACTTGATTTTTGCAAGGGATGTTTTCTGAAGTATTTCAGTATTCCCAGAGGTTTTGTGATGTTTCAACTTTGTTTATATGTATGACTCTTGAATCAGAATGAGGTCTGATCCTAACTTGAAGCTTTTATGAAGAACATTTGATCCAAAAGCAACATGTGCGATATCCTCCCTTAAAACAAACATAGCCCCTGAAAACAGGCCTTCCCAAAAAGGAAAGGATCGTCTCTGAAACATCAATTTTCAGGGCGAAAATGTTAGTTTTACTGAGTGTAGATATCGTTTGTCAGGTATCACTGGCACGGTTGGCACAATGGAGACTCTTAGCTGATTGTGGAAACCGGCATGGTTGGGGCAGGTTGGATTGAGTTGCTTGGCCTTTTCGCTGAGAAGTTGGATATGTTTGAAGTGTCTTCAACAAATACATAAATATAATCCAAGTTTCTAGCGCAATGACTCATATTCGTTCTGCATGCGAGAGAGACATCACTTAAGTCAGCCAGGAGATGAATTCTTGAGATAACTAAAGTGATACAGCAGAATCAAAAAGGATATTTTCTGATATGATTCGAAATCGTTTACTTTATGGCTTCAACACATTATTTCTTTACGAAGTGCACCAAGTTTAAGTTTCCCAACTTTAAAGTCAAGGTGACATGAAGGAGACACACTATTGATGGAAGAAATCCTGCACCAGTTGATAAGTAGTTTATCATCCCATTGTTTGCATAGTTTTAAACATCCCGAGGTGGTTAGCCGGATTTCTTCCATCAACAGCATCAGGCTCAAGCAACGACATGAGGATAGTTACGACTTCTGGGATGAGAAGAATCACTTGGGCGCATCATTGGTGCGAGATCTTTGGGAAAGATGCAGGTGCAGCCTGGCTGCAAGATAGTTTTGGTATGTTTGGGTGAGGTGTGTAGAGGTGTTTTGATATCATGACCTTTTTAATGTGAACTATTTGTGTGTTGAAAATGAGATGAGCAAATCAACAAGCATGGAACATAGCAATTTTTTATGGCATGTTTTTTTCATTTTTGCATGCTATGTGGCTTGGAATGTTGTGCTGAGCCTGTGTGTTTGATCCATGCGTGCTCACTGTTGCAATTGGAATGTTGATGTCTCTGCATGACAGTGCATCCGGGGAAACCTAACAGTCTGTATTCAGCCCTCCTTGAAGCTACTACGGCACCTGGACATTCATGCTTGAATGTTTTTTTTTGAAAGGCTTCCCCTTCCAAGTTCCATGTTATTTTCTTTCGGGAGACGTGCAGAATTCGACTTTGGCTCAAGGGCTAAGAAGCCAAACACAAATATCCGGAAAAATATTGAAGTTCAGTGCCTTTCAGTCCCCAATCAAAAAAATGTGTGAGGGATACATCCACTGAATCCACTGGTGTCACTGGTGTTGCTCAGCATGAGGTTCCCAGCGTCCGGAGGATCATCAGGAGATGTTGATACCCATCTGCACGTTTCGGAAGATGGAGATGACATACCTGGTGTCCTTGGACGAAGCAGTGGCTGCAAGGAGTTGGATGATTTGGGGAATCCAATTTAAGGCTTAGCCTCATTCTAGTGGTTTCATATTTGGCCAAAACTTGATTGGTACAACGCCTTCCTTCCGGCCTTTTTTGGAACACACGAAAACATACGAATTCCTCGTTATAGATTGACGTTGGTTGCGGTGGTAGATCAGAGAAATTGCAGGGTCACACAGTGACACGCCTTCCTTTTTCATTGGCATTTCATTGGCATTTGATGCTTTAGGGATGGATCTGGGCTTCACTAACCATAATGAACATGAAAGATGGACTTCCATCATCACAAATGTCCGCCTGAATTCTGTTTTCAGATGTACTTTGATAGGTCTTCAAAGGTACGTTGATCGCTAAAAAGTCCTTCACATGTTGCTATCTTCGCTTTCTCAAACTATGCCTTTGTTTGATGTTGCAGAGACCAAGGATCCCTACTTTGCAAAGATGCAAGACCCATGGGGATGGCATTTTGAGCAAATCTGCTGTTATTGTTGGAGTGAATGCTGTAATTCCATGGCTGTGCCCATCGAATGCTGGCGTAACATTGCTGGATTTTAGAGTTGGAAGATTTACACAGTTGCATTTGATGTTCATATAGCATTGGCACTAGAGTTTCAAAACCTGGTTCATGATGTGAGTGTGCTATTTCTATGGTTGGTTTTCCGTTGTTGGTGGTGGTGTTGTTGTTGTGGTCGTGGAAAAGAACCACTGTGAAACTTTTGTGAAACTGATTCCCATAGCTGTGACTGGCAAATCCGAAATACATCAAGATGATTAATATATTACTGTATCCATGAGATGGTATTTGCATAGGCTATGTTTTGTTTACGGATCAAAGATGATTAAAACGACTGGAGCTTGCCATTCATACAGATGAGATTGTTTATGGCTGATTTCTTGCAAAGTCCTGAACCCTGGCACCCTCCAAACGTGTTCAACTGCCTTGTGCAGTGTTTTTTTTGTTTCTCCCAAGAAATCTTAAATGGACATGTACAAGTTCCAGTGGCTTCACATCTTTGTCACTCAGGATTTTTCAACATCACCTAAACATCACCTAAACATCACCTTTAGGATCTTTATGACAAATCCCGTATCCCACCTTTCCAAGGCAACGAAGAGGCGGCCGTGTTTTGTCAGCGAGATGAAATCACACAAAATGAGCCTTGGAGATTTGAGAAAGTGGTGCCTCGGCTTTGAAGTAACCAGAGAATTGTGGAGTTTTGTCATGGTTATTTAATATCTGGATAGTACTGGTACTATACCTCATGCAGATATATTTGTACTAGTTGTATCCTCCATATCATGGTGTTTGGTTAGTCTCATTTTCTTGGGAAACCATAATATGAAAAACATACACTAGACATGTTCAAGGCAAATTCAAATTCTATGACCTTGATTTCCAGGGCAAATTTGGATGGGACAAGGTTAGTGACCTAGATATTTCGAAAACCCGGTGCACCTGAGATGTTGCCTACAGAGGTGGTCTTGGAAACATGTTCGAAGTTTGTTGGTTGCGTTTCGTATCAAAACCGACAAACAAAGGCCTTCTATGCGCTTCCACCAGATTGTGATCTTCCAGGGCTGGTGGAAGTCTATGAATTTCGCAAGGAGGCAAATGAGGCGGGATGGATTGAACAGGTCGTTTTGATCCCTTTCTGAGATGGTACATATAATGGTCATGAGTATATGGAAATTATATTTACAATTTTGAAAATAACTGATGTGTGCAACAACTACTGTTGGAAATATGTCAAAAGGTGCCATTGGGGCAAATCTATGACAGATTTATGGGTGCCATTGGAGGCATAGGGTCAAGGAAGCGTGCAAAGTAAGCACAACGGGCACAAGAGGATTAGACTCAGAGCATCGCAAGCCGTTTGGTCCATTGGTACCAAGACATAACCCTTCAAACATGACCAAAGGATCAAGACACAGAAATCCAGGTCACCGGGATGCACAAAACACTGCAATTCCTGCAATAGACTTCTACCATCAACCTCAAAATGTTTGGCCAAAAATTTGTCTTCGACGAATTGTGATATTGAACGATATTTAGGCCAAGATGTTTCCCCTTTGGCGAGGCTTTGCGATATTATGCGCACAAAGATTGCGATGGATTTGATTCTCTTCATTCCTGGGGCTGGATTCAAAGTCGTGTTGCATTCTGCTGTCCACCAGTGACATGGGGATCAGGATCATCAAAAAAGTCTGGCGCGGATTTGGACGGGGGTGAGGGTTCTTGGCAGTAAGGTTGAGATTACAAGTCTGATTTATCAAGGCTAGAAACTTGTTACGTTTTGTTCAGATGTATTTTATTGGCGTATATTGAATGATGTGATTATGAGACTATAACTGTAAAAGCTATCAGCAAAATTGTTGGAGCCAAAAAATCACATGTTTGTCTCTATCATTCCATCTCAAAGTCATGAGATGTCAAGTTTCCATCTTCCAATAGCATTCCAATCCCAGCAGTTTAAACAACAACTCCCAGGCACTAGATTTCATGATTATGTGATGTGAATCTATGATAATCTATGTTTGACCTTTCTTGTATACATGTGAAATGAGTTTTCGTTTGCATCTCCAGAAAATCCGGTGATTATTTGCCAACTTCATCATGTATCAAGGCTGGTTGCAAACCTACTATATACTACCCTCCCTGAAACTAACAGTTCGCACCTGAAAATCTGCCATCCCAACGGAAAGTTCATTTTCCAACCATCAATCTTTCTTTTGGGATGGCCTCGTGACAGATGTTATGTTAGTTTCAGTGAGGGTAATCACTAATCACCTGTGTTTTTTTCCATGTTTTTGTTTTAACCACTGCCACCTGAGGTGCAAATGGCCGATGGTGAAAAGGCCACGGAATGTCAGACCTGAGCTTGGAACAAGAAACATCGTGGTTTTCCATTGCTTGAAAATCCGACTATAGTTTGAATCTACCCCTTTACCCGGTAACAGTGGCAAATCAAGGTTTATAGAGATCCAACCCGTCGTTTTTTTGCTTTTAAATAGTTATACAGTTATACACCAATATTGACTTGTGACAACATTTTCAAGAAATTCAAACTCATATTTCCAAAAGAAGATATTTTCCGAAGTTCCAAAGGTTTCACCCTTTTTAAACCCCTTTTCCAATGAATCGTTCCTCCCATTTTCTTCACACAAAAAGTCAGGCGATTTTGCCGTTGGCTCCTGGTGGCAAGTTGGGGAGCTCCGATTATCAAAACGAATTCAACGAAGGAGATGGAAACGGTCCTGTTGTGTTGTTCCGTAACGGAAACGTGGAAATGTTAGAACAAATAGAAGTACATTCATATTTAGAAAAAATGATGTTCACCCTGAACTCGGGGTTTTAAGACGTAAAAGCCATGATGGGTTTATAGATGTTCCAATTTTACTTCTTTTGGGGGATGTTGTTGCGGATTCCAGCTGAGAGTTTTTCGGGAATGGTTGAGAATATGTATTTTGGCAAGCGTCCACAAACTGCTCAGAGATGAAACCTTGGGCCACGGGACAGGAATTTATTTGCCTTTTTGTTTGTGCCGGGGCTAGGTAATGTGAAGGGAACACCTCTATTCTAATTATGCAGGAAAGAAAGGCTGGTGCAGTTTTGAAGCAAATTTTGGTGAAAAACTGCGTATGTTTCTGTCCTTTGAATCTATATGATTCCAAGGATGAGTTGGAAATTGAGTAACCATAGTTGCCCTGGATGGTTATTGTGAAAGCATTCATAACTGATAATTAATCAGTTAATCATATCCAACTTGGTTGATAACAAGTGGTTGCAGGATAATCCCTTGCTGTACAGAACCTGCAAGAGATCAAGTTCAAACTCTTCAGATATCTGATGTGCCGCTCCTTCTCCCCAAAAAACTCCTGTGAAAAAAAACTCACAATTTAAAATACACTGTTCATTCCAACTTCCAAAAAGTGACTCCCATTTTCCTGCTGACATCCCACATGATCACGTGAATATTGACATCTAGCCTAAAATCAATCCCCCTTAGACTTATTTCCTCAACAATGGAAGATATCGCATTTGTTTTTTCTCATTTTCTCGGGAAAGTCCATGCACCAAACTCATCAGCCGGAAAAGAAACCAAGGCAGAAGAGAATGAATCTCAATGCCTTGGCTATCGTGATGAATTTGTTGTTGTCGGGAACTTAGTCAATGTGCCTATGTTGTAAACATCATCTTTAGGGTAAAGCCTTCAAGGGCTCAAAATGATCAGAATGCACCTGTTGTTTGTGATATTTTAAGGGGAACATTCATCGCAAATCCTGTGTTTTTTTCTGGGGCTTCAGGGCTTCAAAGACAGAACTGTGGAACAAGCAAATCAAAAAGAAAGGTCAAGGGACGAAAAAATCAATGAAGCTTGCTAATTAGAAGAGGTTGGCCAAGGTATTGGTGTGTTAGGCGATTCCACATCACTTGGCTGATTATTAAACATGGACTTTTAACTACCACAAGGCTGCAATTCAACAGAAAGCCTCATGCAATCACTCATCTAATCATATGATGGGGGTGCGAAACCCTACTCATTAACAGTGGCCACCAAGGAGTTTGCATTTTTCGGAGTTAGGGGGCCCCTATAGACCTTCATTTGCCACAGTTACTGGGAAGGGGAGCATCCCACCCTGTACTTATATCTTCACTGTTCTATTCTTGGATCCTTATACACCTTGGACCTACGCTATTAGTTTGTATGTATTTACACTAAGCCTAAACCATTGAATTGAAACCATGTAGTGCGAAAAAAACAATACAACAAATGCTCAAGAAGTGAAAAACAAAACAAACAAAAAATTATGACGTTTTAACTTGTCCATTCGACTCACTGAAGGCCTTGGTGTTTCTTCTGTTTCATTTGCTACGCTTTGTCCTTCTCCTGGCACTACCAGGTTGGTTGCGGGAAATTGATGGATGGGAAAGGATGGCAAAGTAAATTTATGGATGGAAGTGGGCAGAGATGAGAAACATTCGTCAACCTCAAACTGTTACTGTATTTTATAATCATGTCAACTTCAAACAAAAAAATGTAAGAAGTGATAACTCGATCTCCCAATATGTGTTCCAGAAGTGGTTTTGATCTTGGGTCTTTCCCATTGACCTTTTTTTGAGTATAGTACGGAAAGGGTAGTATATTTCATACAAAAGGGTATTTGAGTTAGGGTTGATAGCCAAAATCCTGCACCACCTAGGATGTCGTATGAAACCCAAACAAAAACATCGACATCAATTGGTTAACGGGCCATTTTGTACACCTAACCAACTGGAGAGGTTTGTGAGGAACAACAATTTCCCAGGTCCCAGTTTTAAAAGTATGGAGTCGTTACTCTATCAAGTAAGTACGATGGTCTTCAGATTTGAATGCTTTAGATATCAAGGTGTTTTTCAGTTTTTTTTCATATGCTTACCCAAGTTTTTTTTACAGATTATGGTGTGTATCCTTTACACCATGAAAGTGGTCACCTTGTTTCTTTCTTAGTCTCGACAACAAAAATCTTTATTAAACCTCTGACAATGTTTCATCTTCGGGAGGCACCAATCTTTGCTGGAGCCCAAGATCTGTGTCAGTGTTGTTTAGCACTCCTTTGAGCTGAAATTAATACCCAACCTTGGCACAGCTGTCCGAAAATTTGCTGTGTTTTCCTGTTGTTCATTGATATTTGTTCCATGTTTAAACCTGCCTATGAATAGATATGATAATAATAATTACTGATAACAATAATATTGATGATAGTTGTATAGATACAGTATTTACACATGTATAGTATTTGCAAAATATTCTGATTTGGGAATACTCCACAAAACGCACATAGAACGTAATAGATGAACTTGGTATCCTAGAGCCTCTCGTGACCGGCAGGTACAGACCATGTTTGTTTTTTCAACTAAATTGCGGGGTAGCATTGTGAGAATATTGTTTTTGATGCAAGTAACAGCTGTTTTTTTTGTTTTTTGTACATTGTTCTGCTTTGGGTGATTGGTTTTATTTAAAAAAAAATGGTATTGCCACCTGTCCACCCGTGCATTTCCAGCTCCTGGCCGCAGAAGGAGCCTTTATTTGGAGATATTTGGAGACTGATTTTGTTCATGGCCAATCCTAACATCACAAACAAGTCGATTCCATGCCAAAACAAACCCTTCCACCCCTCCTCAAAAGTTTAGCAGAGACCCCCACAAAAAACAATCGATGGGGTTTCCAAGTTCGGAATCTCTGGTGAAACAACCAACATTTTCCCATTCTCAGGTGAAAAAAACACCTCATGTTCAGGGGAAAAACTCACCATTTTCAGGTGAACCAACCAGTCGTTAAACCTCAGGGGGTGCAGCAACCAACTCCTGAGGCCTGGAGTAGTGTTTTGTTGGGCTTGGCAGTTGCTGGCCTCACTGCCAAATTGGTGAGGGAAACCCAACAGTTTTAGTTTGCACTGGTGAAGATGGGAGGTTTTTTGAGTTGACTATATATCATTTGCAGGTATCTGGAGAAACTAAGGTGATTTGTTTGATATTTTTAGATTCCTATACCTAAATTGACATGACAGTTGGCAGAGGGGAAGTCTTTGATGTTTATTGTTTTCCTTTTTTGGGGAAGCCATTCATGACTAAAGTGCCTACAATAGGCAAACAAATCAAACCAATGAGACAAAGCTTACAAGGTCTTGTCAAGCTATGAAAGGTGATGATATATTGCCCTTTGTGATGTTTGTTCACGTGTCCTTTGGCCGAGCATGGGAAGGGCACGAGGAACAACCTGAATCTCAAATCTTGGTGGGTAAACTAGGCAACTCCACTGATATTGATAGATGCTTTGACATTATGTTTAACGCAAAGGTCACAACAATCCAACATCTGGGGGTGAACTTCAAAAATGCACCAATTTTAACTTCAATCGACGTGCAACGAATCTCTCCTCAAAGTAGCTCCAAGCCTCTAAGCTTAGTTCAGCAGCTATCAAGAATCCAAGTTCCTGTTGCATTAGGACTCATGTCGATTCACATGGGTCATTTTTGTCGTATCATAAACCGACAAAAAACTTCACAAACATCAAATCCAATCGCCATTGAGGCGTTTCGATCAGATGAGCCCGACAACTTAGATTGTGATGCCGGGGGATGAGGTGTGTGTTGGTCTGGTTGCGAAACTCAACTTTGAGTCATACAAGAGTTGGATTTTTTGCATCAAACGTGTACAAATTCGCATGAACCATTACTCGATGTCATGGAATCTCAATCAAGGAACCTTGTGTAGGAAGCTTAACATTTGTAGTGGGTAACGGCTTGATGTCAAGGCTCAACTGTGTGATTCCTGATGTTTTGCTTTGCTGTGAAGCCGTTTGAAGATAGCATTTTGATCTGAAAGATTCAGTCAACATACTTGTAGATCATCTGAAGAAAAGATGTTGAAACGTCTTCCGGCAAGTAAAATTTGCTCATATATTTGTATCTTGAGATGCAAACAAAACCAGAACCTCAGATTCGCAATCATGACCATCAAGAAGAGACGTACTTGAAGAGGAGCATGGAAATCCAAGGGTACCAACCCCCCAATAGGGCCTTGTTTCTTGGGAAGGGGGGGTGGCATTACCCTTGGATTTCCATGAAAACACCAACATCCAACTTGTTCCAACTTGTTTATCCAACTTGTGATTCACATGAAACGTTGGACCCCTACGTCCAGTCAAAAACAACTTCGGATCGGTATGAAACTCCAAGGACGGACCCAAAGTGGTGCGATCCGCGGGGCTTGGTGTGGGACAGGATGGACACATTAGGGAGATCATAGATCCCCAGAAAAGTGAGGAATCCTTCACAATTTGGAACGGAAAAGGTTTCATTTTAGTGGCAAAATTCCTTGAGAATTTTTGGGGTTCCTTTTTCGTGTCATCATATCTGACTGGTGATGCAAAACATGCTGGAACATGCAAGATAATCAAAGAAAGAAGTTTAACAAACAATGCTAAGCTGACAAGCTGTTTTAGTTTGCGCACATGTTGAAATAAGCTTTGCATTCTTTTTGCCTGATCTTGATTGAATCTTAAATGATTTTTTGATGTCTCAAACTCTAGGGGCTCCCAAGATCTGGCGTTCAGATTCCAACTGAAATTTCCTGGGGGATTTGGGGAATCCTGGTATCCCACCCTTCAACATCCTTTTCAGCCATGTTCAGGTACACCTTCTTCACTTTCGCAATGCTTGCAGCAGTTGTGTCCTCGGGCGGGGGTTTGACAACATGCAGTATTCAACCGGTTGTTGGCACCGCAACAGGAAACGGGCATTTAACGTTCTTTTTGCTCACCATAACGGCAAACCGTAAACGTGTCACCTAACCTCAACAGGGAGGGCAGGTGTAAATGCCAACTTCCAATGTTTTGGATGTTTCGGGCTCAATTTCGCGTGAATTTATCATGCTTTGCCAAAAGGTCTAGCCAGGCAGATAAAAGTTTCACTTATTGAACAACAACATTATGTACGCATATTCTAGGAGCTACCAGCTATCAAAATATGTTTCTACAAAGCTGCAACCCCAAATATTTTACATTCCCTTTAACATCTTGAAATGTTTCTTTGTCTTTGGCATAATTTGATTTTGTCGACCTTTAGTGCCAGTTGGCATCATCTACTAGGTGACTCCTTCTTGACCAATGCTTTCCTTGCCCAGGTGTTGGTTGCAGCCGCTTGTGGCGAGTGGAATTACAGGTGATGACGGTAGTTATGGGTATAGCCTTTCGGTGGCAACTCGGCGGAGTGTCCTAGATCTCCCAAATCTGGTTCAATAGACGTGCCAATTGGTACTTGGTTTTGAATGGATCATTTTGTAGGAAAAAACCAAGTGAATGATGTTTGTTGTTGTTGTTGTTGTTGTTGTTGTTGTTGTTGTTGTTGTTGTTGTTGTTGTTCTTTTACGAAGGAGGTATAGATATTTGGTTTTTGCGTGTTCCCAACACCCACGGAGTCATTGATGTTGTTTGGTTTCGCACGGCTGGTTCTCCATTCTCATGGCATCTGTGAGACATGGGAATTTGATAGCAACTTTGTGAATTCTACAGCCTTCCCTACTTGATGATGGTCCAACTTGTGCATTTCATATGTGTTCTCTGGGTTAAATCTATATTGACTCCGCCAAGATTTGAAAATATAGACTTGATTCGTGTTGATTGCAAACAGAGTATAAAAATCCCTGACTTTGGGAGTGTCCAATATCATTAATCCTGGAAAGTCTCACAAATTTCATTGCTTCCAATTGACTACCCCCTACCCAGTAACAGTCACAAGTGAGAATTGAATAGGGTTGAATTTCGAATCCACATGGGTTCGAATTTGAGCCTCCCTGGACAGGGATCCATGGGACACATTAGAAGACTTAAATTTGAATTTATTTAAACCCCTGGATGTATTGGCATAGACAGTCTTTGCATGCAGGCCCAAATTCGAACCTAAGATTCTTTCACCAAGGACTTCAATTTGGTCTTAGATTCGGTTTTGAGCCCTCAATTTCTTGTTCTAGAAGGAATAGAATTCAGATCTTGCCGTATCAATGGCTGGTGTTTGAGGATGGGCCACGAACCGTGGAGCAGGCTGACGACGTGCTGCGCCAAAACCGAGGGCGTCGATACGCTTCGTTGCCTGCAGCGTCTGCTTGGTCCACGATGGAAGAAATCGAGGCGAAAGCCCAGAAGAGAACTGCAGATGGAAAAAGGAAACCAAGAGATGCTAAAGAACGACGGAGTGATCTACTGAATTCACCAAAAAAGGCGCGGCTCCATGAGAATGAAGGTAACAAGCCAGTTGGACAAGAAAGGCTGCGACTGTTCACCACGATTAAAGCAAAACCGAGAAGGATTGGAGCTTCACGTGTGCAGCCGGATGCACAAGAAGCCAGAAACTATCACTTTTTGGAATTTCTCCATGCCGGTGCAAATGCTGAAGAGCAAGGGCTATTGAAATGGTTTTGCGAAAGGCAGCTGAAGCACTTGAGGTGACATGTTTGTGAAAAAACAGCAGACACCCTTGGTGATTTCTGAAGCGGAGCTGTTGTCTGAAAGCTGCTGGTGCTTTCCATGTGCAAACTTGCTTGCGTTCATCTGAATTTTGAAAAGTGGGCCTTGCTTTGAGTCATCATTAGTGTACCTCAAAGTCATGAGGTCACTGTGGCTGCTTGTTCTTCCATGGTAGACATGTTGTGTTCTCTCTTGGGGTCTTCGCGGGTTCCACGTGCTATTGCACTCATTCTTGTTGATCTGATAGTGGAATTTACGCTCAGGTTTGGACGCTGGCTCTGGGCGTTATCTCCGGAAACTTTGCCATGTCTTGAAGTTGCGTATGCAGCTTCTGGGGGCCTCTCTGTGGAACAATGGTGATTTGTGCGAGTTTGAACTAGGACCTAGGATGGACAGGTACAGGTTGTGGACATTGCAGGCTTCACTTGCAGGGCGCATTTTTTCGTTCGTCTCATTCCCCAGCTGCTCCAAACTGGGCCTTGCTGTCTTTGATGTTTCTTTCGGAAAAGCAGTTGCTTGATTGGCCCATCTGGATGTCTCGTTCACAG
Organism: Breviolum minutum Mf 1.05b.01; assembly: GCA_000507305.1. Taxonomy (NCBI): domain Eukaryota; class Dinophyceae; order Suessiales; family Symbiodiniaceae; genus Breviolum; species Breviolum minutum. The sequence continues at coordinate 75,618 of DF240046.1, read as the reverse complement.
CGGGGTACGTATTAGCCTTATTTAGAAGAGGCTTTGGCTCGACCTGCTTGTTTTGATTTGAAGGAAGGTTTGGCGCTCCATTTGCCTTGGGGTGTCCTTCGATCTCAGTCGACGTGCAGTCATTCAGCTTTTTAAGAGGTTATGTTTCACTGACCACCTTAACGGCAAGAAGTCCAAAGCTCAGGTACAGCAGTGTATATTTTGTGGGAGGCGCTATTCTAATGTTCGGCTCCACGTGCTGTGTGCATGTACCTGTTTCGAGAATTTCCGCCAACAATGTACACCGCATTTTCTTCTGGGTTTGACATGTCCATTTTGAATATCCCTCCAAATCATCTTGGTTATAGGCCCATGGCCTTGTTTGCCCAGGAGGTTGTGAGACAGGCGCAATACTTTTGGAAGGAGTAAAACAGCTGCAGGTGGGATGGCGCTGTGAGGGCCTTGCTGCGGCAAGCTCTTAGCAGGTTTCATTGCGGGGCCCCTGTTCTTCCAGTTTTGGATGTGCGCTGCCCGCTTGGACCCCCAAGTTTGTCTTTGTGACCCTGGGCCAACCAACCAACCTAACGTCACAGATATTTCTTGTACAACGCAGGAAAGTGGAAAGAACATCTCGAGATGTTGGACAATGCATTCGCTTGGCCCTAGTTCCAGTGAGTATTCGCACAGGAAGTGTCTCCAGTTCTGAAGGGCTTAGAGAAGGCCGCAGCAGGGTGAGGACCTGCAATGTAGAGATGGTTGGGCGCAAAGGACATTCTTCACACGACCCTCACCAATTCCAGCAACAAAGGGGGCCTCACGTTGATTGCTGGATGCGGTCCGTGTGTACAATGCAGCAGACAGTGGTGCTTTGCGGTGGTTCCGAGAGCTTGCGTGCTGAGGCTTGCGGCGAGTGTTCAACTGAAAAGGATCTGCCCCGATTGCAACCTTTTCATTCTCGCAAGATCACCAAGAAGCATACGCCTGCTGCAAGCAATGGGTGCAGAGGAGCAGCAGGCATTGAAGCGGAACATCGCCCCGCCTACTGGCAGGAAAAACCATAGGCCTAAAGAGACAAAGACAAATTCCTATGCGAGCGTCGCTTGTTTGGGAGCGTGGCGGTGTCTATGCATACGACCTTGGTTGTTTTGCGGCCAGCCATCTCTTGCTGTGACCGCTCAGATTCGTTTCTGATGGCTCCCGGTGACATGTGAATTTGAGCCCCCCCATGGACAATGGATAGTTCTTCTTGGGACACCCTGTTCTCTTGGCCTTTTACTTGACAGGTAGGCACTATGACCTATACGTAGCGGCAAACGCAACAGACGTGAAAGGCAGTCCTATACAATGTGCCGCCACAGAGAGCTTCAGACGGGGATTGAAACCAAATTCTTGCGCAGCGAATTGTTTTGCAGCCCCGCATGGGCCTAGAGACTGGGATCATATTCGAATGTCAGCCTGTCTAGATGCGCTTCCAAGCCTTTCCTGGATTCCTCTTCCAGCCACATCCCACAAATTAAGGTTTATAGGAGACTGTTGCTGGGTGGGGTAGATCCAAATCATTTTCCTTTATTAAATCAAGATGATAGCGAGACGCAGAAGCCACTATAATCCTTACATGCGTCACATGCGACATGTTTGCTCTGCAGGACATACAACGAGTCTGTGTACGATTTGCAAAACATGTTTGGCGGCTGAGTGTCCTCAATTTGCTTTTGTTTCGAGACATGGGTGAGAAAAACACAAGCCGACTCTTGTTTGTTGCAGCTGTTGAAACGTGGTTGCATGTTTGCCCGGAAAACCCACAGGACCAGAGTTGCAGGGTTTTCCAACAGAATGCAACAGTTTCAGACATAATATTGAAACAGTGCCGTGGTGTTTTTGTTTGACGTTTGCCGTCAGTACCATTTAATCCTAAAACAGTGTTTTCTACATGTTTCCCTGTATTGCAAAAAATTCATATCCTTTCTTTTTTTGCGTCATAGGACATTGTGAGTTGCCACATTGGCATGGAAAACCTAGTATACGATGTTCTGGAAGTTCAGGATATTGCCGGATATTGTAAACTTTTGCGCCAGATGTAAGAAGCGTCATTTAACAAATGCGAGTAATACCAGACGACAGTTGTTACCATTCATTACCAGGTATTCCCATGTAGCAAACTTTCAAGTGGCGTACCAAGTATTGCTGAAAAATTACATCACTACTTCCAATGAAAATGTTTCATATCCAGAAAACGTTTTAATCATAGGAACGCAAAATCTTGAAGTTGATGGTCACGAAAGGCACCGAATTCTCATTTCTCTGGGATTGTTTCTCAGGAATGCGTATCCCGACGTTCGGATCCTCAGAATCGTGGGTGATTGTTTTGTTAACATATTGCCATTTTTTAAACTGAAGTGGCCCCTGGCCCCTAAGTAATTCACTTGTTTTTCCATTGGTTCTACAGTAACTATTCATGTTTGATGTTTTTGATAAGAAAAATGTTAACCATGGACTCAACATTTTGCCCTGTTTTAATTGGGGTGGTCACTCCACTTTTGTATGATTTTTTTTTGCGTATTTACTTAACAACCAAAAATTGATTGGATGATGACCTACCAAGACCAATCCTAAAAACATCACTTTCTGTCGAAGGATTGGATTACGGACATACACAGCGGACCTTTTATGATGCTCAAAATTGCCACATTCATGTTCAGAGTCCAAAGCACACTTACAATATCTCTCTTTGATTCCGTATTCCTAATATGTCCTCTTAGTCTGTGTGAAGATCATCAAAACTCAATTTGCATGAGCGCAGCGAAGGCAACTGATGCAGAGAAAATGCTAGTCTTACCGTATATTCATTTCTTGGGGGGCGAGAATGAGAATTGTTATCCAGTGCGATCAGTCAAAGATTGTCCTTGTTGACCGTTGTCTTACCTGGAACAAATGACCTGCTCTCAATGTCCTGCACTTCGCTCTACTTTGTTTTTCTGAAGCTGAAACACCTAGTTGGTAGCACTTGCGCGTTTGGGGAGATTTTGCAGGAAAATAATGTATCTCTGGTGTTGATCAGATAATGTTGATGGATGTTGATGGTGTTTTGCGTTATCAAGGAGAAAACATGAACTAGGATACTAATTACTAGCTATAGCCAGGTGGTGGTTTCAAAGATTATTTTACGTATACTATCGTATACTTGGGAAGATGGTCCAATTTGACTTGGGCATATGTTCAACTGTTTTCTTTTTTTAACCCACCAATGGCCGACTTAGCATAAATCATTAGTCCCAGACACTTCTCCTTGCCGAAGGTGAATCCAGCTGAATTGAAGGGACAACAACTGATGGATGTCGGGGAAGCAAAATGGGAGGAAGATGAGAAGCTCACCTTTGGCATGATTGAAACATATACTTGTTGATGTGTTATTTGGGGTTGACATTTGAAAAACAAATATTATGGTTGGTAGTTTAAGCCACTAGTTATAGGATGATCCTATAACTAGTGGCGGCAGATTTCTTGTATCAACCACGGAAGGTGAGTGTTGGAACCTGTTAGCAATCATGAATTTAAGTTGAATCTTTTTTTCACGCTTTAAAGAGTGGCTTTTAACAACTAGCCAACTTTAGTATTATGCTGCAATACTGTCAGCATGGAAAGCATGTAATATGGACCAGACACGGCATGAGGCGGGACGCCTCTACTTTGCGTCAGAGACGGCATTGGATTTGAAGAAAGCCATGAGTTTGGAACACGGATTTGCGGGGGTAGCGGCGGCTAAGAGGATTGGGATGTAAACATATATGGGTCCGTAAAATATGTCCAACCACGATGTGACTATGGGGAAAGGCAAAAAACTGTCCCCAAGGTTTGGCGTTTCAGCGAATGTGCAGTCCATTATTTGGGTGAAAGGATGAAGTTGAAGATGTGTGTAGAATGGACTGTTGATGGGTGAAGATTCTGCCGTGGTGTCGTAGGTCTGTATTTTCACTTGGAAGTAGTGTTTCTAAGGAGAGACTTGTGTTGTTTTGTGATTTTGCCAACGAATCTAGATTGTCTTCTCACTGGTCAAATTTATTGTAAAACAACTTTATTTTCAGATGACTGGAAAATCACAAACCTGTATTTTTTCTGTCAAGAAGTTTTGTATTATGGAACTATAAACATGTTATCATGTATTTGCACCATGTCTTTGCCTTGGCAGTCAACTTCATGATGTTTTGACGTTAAGGACATGTTGTGAAACCCTAAGGCTTCAAGAATGGTGAGACCTACTGTGTAGCTCCCATCGTTCTTGGAAAGGCGAGATTGGGAACTCTGGTTGATGGCTCTATGGTTGATGTCTATAGGACGTAATTTGCAAACCTTTCAAAAGAAGTTATCATCCAAAAAATAGAATCATGAATAGTGATACCTAATTCACGAGAATAGTGACACTTTCAAATTCGCAAAGATATTGCAGATATGCTTATGTTAATTCACTTTTCTCATTCCTGAAAACGTTGAGGAATTGGTTTACACAAAACAAGCATGACCTTAGCTTCGTGCCAATGGGAAAATATAAATTTCATACAGGCAGATCAGCCCTTGCGACATAGTTTTGTGGTTGGCTGTAAACTGGATCAACTGATCAGTTAGAGAGATGTGCCAGACCTCGATTTGATGAGATGTGCTTAACGTTGTGTTATGTTGTCCAATCAAAGATGGCTTTTTGCAAGTATATGTTTCAGTTGCTACCAAATACAGTATTTTAGATGGTAAGTTCTCATGCAACATCTTACTTGATGAACTGAACAGTTAGACTTCTCTGTATATTACATGTCTATGTATTCAACAGGTTTCCCGAACCAATCATGGCTCCCAATCCACTCCTTGGTTCCCCCGAAAATTGGCGCGTCAGCATCAAATGCCTTCCTATGACTATTGGGCTGTTGGCTTGGGAAAGCTCAGAGTGGGAATGGTCATGGCGGAAGATTTGGGTAACAACAGTTGATTGGAACATTGCATCATGAAATGCTCTAAGGAGATCAGGCTACCAGGAAGAACTTAACCAATATGATCCAATATGCACCTTTAGCAACAGATCGTCTATAGAAATCTGTACAGGCTGTTAGTTAGCTGATTTAGCTAGCTCAAAAAAGACAAGACACGTCCTGAGGCGTGAATTGCTGCCCTGGGCAATCTCCAGACTTTCGCTGCGGGGAGTGCCTTCACTGTTTTCACTAATAGATGACCTGAGCTGGCACAAGTAAAGGAAATAAACGGGGTTTTGAATGTATTAGAGACATATTTTATCTATGTGTGAGAGATTCATATAAGGGGGTCAATGAATGTGGGAAGGGTTTGCTTGTATACCGAAGGAACCACTTGTTAGAAAGAATTGTATGAATTTGTGGAAATATATATACTTAATTTTGGTATACTGTTGCATGCATGTGTAGTTTGGATGTTCCATGAAACATACCTCTTTGCATAAACGAGATGTCACACTTAGCTGCTTCCTCGAGATTTGTTGTTTGCACATGCACATATTGTGCCTCGAACTTTTAGGCAGAACCTCCGAGAATGTTTTAGAAACACATGTTGTAGGGAGACCTTGTTATAAACTTCCTAAATTGCCTACAACTCCCAGACAAATTTATATACTAACTTGCTTGCCTGAAAAATGACCATGAGCCTCAAAGCAGACCCTTGGAAAAGCAATTTATCTCATGTACCAAACCTTCATTTTGGGGATTCCGGCAGCCCAGCTGTTAGTTTTTGGGGACGTATCCAAAATGCCAGAACTTTCCCCTTCCGAAGCTTTAGAAATGATGCGCAACCGATGGAATTCCCGCAATACTAGACTAAACATGTACAAAAAAACAATGAAGTCTACCTGCTTAAGCATAGTCCCTGCAAGGCTCCATAGTATCTTCTGAAACCAGGAAACCTTCATTTGCTTTTCAGGTATAACAATGGCCATGCGCGAGCGGGCTTACGACTCATGCGTCTCTTGGTGCTGTAAGCCGGGCGCACCCCAAGTCCATTCCATTTAAGTATTTCCTTACATGACAGGAATGTGACGTAGCAATGAACAAGTTGAACAAGTCAGATTTTTTCCTGGGTTTAGTTGATGTGGCATTTTGAGATGTTTTTAAGCCATCCAAAAGCCAGTCATGTGTCTTTTGTTTTCAGCTTCTTGCTACAGTGAACCCCTAATGGGAGTGACAAGATGCGCTCCAGGTTGATACATGAGATTTGACCAAAGACCAGTAGCGTGACCCAAAATCTCCGTGAAGATATGCACCTCCATAGCATGGACAATGAAAACACACCCACACCCATCCTCGATTTTTAATAGCAGCTTGAACCATGGCTGCTATGGCCCCTTGTGTTTTATTGGTTGAGTTCAGTCAGGACTGCAACTCCAGTCCTAAAAACCCCAAGGTTGGGATCAGAAATCCTCAAGTCATTTTCTGAGGCGATGACGAGAGGCCCTTCTACCGCCTGGCCGTTCAGCAAGCCGAAGCAGCTTACAATATCAGGCCTAGGGCGACGTCATCGTTCGGAATGTGATGGCAGGAATCGCAGGGTTTATTTGGGGTTTTAAGATGCAAAATTCACTATCCAACATGCGTCCACTGTTTTAACATGCATGGCATACACGACGTATTTAGAGCTATATACAGTATATCCTGTTTCGCTTATTCAGATATGATCAGCAAAGCACCTTTTTCCAAAATCCCATTCTCCTTGTATCCAAAATCCCACTATCACTATTCTCGACACTCCCTGACGCAAGCGTGTCGGCAGGGCAGAACATCCCATGTTCTTTCACTGGGTGCAGGATCCAGATTCTCGGTGAAACTTACTTGGGTGCACAAAGTGAGTCAAAAACATGGCGAAGGCTTGCAGGGATCTTCAAGTACGAAAAAGTAAGGGGGATTGTTGTCTGACTACAGTAATCTTTGTAGTTGAGAACTAATAGCATATGATTTGATTGCTGGTTTTAAGTGTTTGGTTGTGTTTTTTGGTGTAAAGAGTTGGTTGGTAATACAAACTACTTGGCAGCTATGTAAGCCTAGCAACCCCTCAGTTATGAGCTTGTAGTTCCTACGGTGTTGTGAAGTATAGCCAGTATAGCTGCAAAAGTGTGCCCAAAACCTCAAAAGATATCACAATATACTTGATCTAATGTTTACCACAACCATACCCAAAAATGGAGGTACTCTACGTTAAAAGGGCTTCATATACAGCTTACATAGGTCCAGGTACCCGGGACTCATGCAACTGTCTCCTCAGGTGGCAATGATCAACGAAAGAGCAGATGCTGGAGTCAGGCGAAAAAGCTTCAGAGCTGATCAGCTGTTTTTTGGGGGCGGGAAGAAACACAGTAGCCACAGCTTGGTAGCTTTTTCAGATTAAAAATGAGCACATCCATTCGGTGCCAGAATGAACTCATAACAAGTATAACTACACTGTACCTGCTTCTCAATGTTTTGGGGATTCCTTCAAAACCTTTTTTGAAATGATGGATATCTTAGTAGGACTACAATGAAATTGGATGTCCCCCTCGACTTGCTGAACACTTTTTTAGTGACATCTTGGGGCTGAGTAAAGTCCGATTGAATGGGCTTCAGTGAACTGGGTTAATTCTCAGAGGTTTACATAATATTAGGTTGATTCTGTGACCATCAGGTATTTAGGTTTTTACAGAGGTTTAGATGAGACCAGTGGTGGTGCATCAAAGTGGTGTTGCAGGTTTGAAGAACATCAGTGTGTTTGAAATGTTGAATAGTTTCTCGTTCGTTCCCTGATTCAATTATAAAGCCCTGGATAAAGCCTTGGACAGCAAAAACATGTGTGTGATGTGTTGTTCAGCGTGATTGTCTCGGCAATTTGCTTGGGAGGTTCGTGTTCAAGAGTGTGGGATGCTTCTTTGTCTTCAACTTTTTCTGCGTCTCCTGTGCCATCATCGTCTTCTCAAAGTTCAGTCTGGCACACAGAGGAATAGGCACTGGACACTTGGAGTTCTCAACATCATCAGAGAATTTCTAGATTTCGAACGTATACACTCTCAGCATTTATTTGGGGTTGTAGCTACTGGTTAGATGTTAACCATTATATATACTGCAATGATATATTCTGTGATCTTGAAAACTTGAAAATGAAACTAAAATCTGTTTAGACATCATATGTCTATATATTTTTGTGGTATGATTTTGTATGCACACCTGGGCTACTGACATGATGTGAATCTCAGGTAGCTACTGACCACCAGCTTTCACAAGATGACCTCGTACCAGTTGGTGAAACAAAACGATGGCAGCGGCTCGGACGCGCTGAAGCCCCGCAACACATTGAGATGTTCACCCATTGGTCATTTGTGTTTTTTTTTTTTCGGATCTCCAAGAGGGGTAGTACCATTGATGTACCAAATCTTGTCAACTTGTTTATATACAATCAAAATTGGCTAGCCTCAGCTTGTCTAATCAACTGGTCAATCTGCTTCGCAGCAATTGTTTTCAGTAACTTCATGTTCACCTCTGAACTGAAAGACTAAGCTTTGAGGAATCCTCATCAGCATAGCTGTTATTTCAGTCACTCAAGCGCCAGTAGGTTTGAATTGTGATGCTCGCTCATAGAGGTACTATGACTCATAAGGGTTGCTGTATCACAAATGAAGATCTTGACTAACCTTCCCGCAAGCTGCCCGGAGAAGACACCAGGAATAGATTGCATGAAGAGCTATCTATTTGTTTGAAGTCTAGATCATGAAACGCTAGGCGAAGAAGATGCCAGATTGTTGGTATCTTTTGAATAGTGTCAATCTCTCGACATCACTCCTTTTGAATACTGACCAAATCCCACCCTGTTTGATCATTCATTTTGGATGAGTATCCTTCTGGTGAAAAAGAAGTCGTCACTTCCTCCATGTGATTCTTTCGGCTCGACAAAACAGGTCGTTGTTTCGATGGTTTCACAGATGCTCAATCTACCAGTAGAATCCACAGCTTCCTCCTGGACAGTTCAATCAACAAACCATTGCAGCCAACAAAAAACTACCTTCAAAGGCAATAATATGTGTTAGGATCCTTTTGTGATTCTGACTGTTGTTTTTAGATGATACCAACAGTTTTATACCAAAAGGTCGTATGTGTATTTGTTTGGAATATCGAACTCAGACCTTAAATGCCACACCCCTTCCCACTCCTTCAATGTCTACTTCCTAGGGCTTTCCAGGGAGCTCGTTTCGTCGATCCTTCAACCATCCCGGGTTTGCCATTCCAGCCATGGTGGCGGTGGATGTGGCGAGCAAACCCACCTTGGCTAGTTACAACATCCGTCCCGACAACTTTGATCCTAAACGTCCAGGGCCACCCAACAAGCTGCAAAGGGCGAAAGATAGGGATGAAGCGATACTTGGATTCGGAAATTGAAACAAATGATTGACGATAATGATGATGATGATGATGATGATGATGATGATGATGATGATGATGATGATGCTGATGCTGATGCTGATGCTGATGATGATGATGATGATGATGATGATGATGATGATGATGATGCTGATGATGATGATGATGATGATGATGATGATGATGATGATGGTGTGTTAGTTGGTTGGTGGTTGGAAATCTAGAGGTTTTCAATCCTGATCCATCCTGTTGACTAGTGTGGATGTTTGAGGTGTAAGCTCCTTCGGGTAGAAGTTGTAGATGAACCCATGAATGGTGTGGAGTCCTTTTTGAAGAAGGCTTTTGCAACCAAAATTTGGTGACATCATTAACTTCTTCCTGTCCAATTCTGTTTTTTTTTGTGTCATGGAATGACGGTCCAAAAGAGCCTTTATATCCCACATGTTTGTTTCCGGTTGATAGGGCGTGAAGTGTTCTCAGCGACTCAACTAGGAGTTTCCATCAGTTCTGAGGATGCTAGCTGTGGTCGACAGACATTCTGAAGTGGTAGATGGAGTCCTGGGCTGAAATGATGAAGGAGAATGGAAGGATGTAGAATGTAGGTAGGTTGGGAGGGTTGAAGCACTTGGGTTTCTTGATGAACTAAAGTTTCTTTTACAGGACGTCCCAAATTAAACGTGGACCTACTTGAGACTGGGTACAAGATACCTTTCAATCGATAGTGATATGCTTCAGTTTGAAAGTCCCACTGTATTAGCATAGGAGATAATCCAGGACAAGCAAGTTGACAAGGAGCGGCCATGAACAAAAACTTCCTGCGTCAAGTCCTATATGTTTGCTGGAGATTTTTAGAAGATTACACTGTAGATTTGTGAAGTTTAATCCATGGATCAAATTGAGATTGAATCGAAACATCTCAAGAGCAATGAATACTTTAGAGTCAACTTCGGAACACATTCTTTCGGTCATGTCTTGTTTGTGAAAGCTTTTCAAGTGTTTTGGAGTGTGTGCAGGAAATGTGGATGCATACTTGACACATCTTGACACTCCATGATTTCCTTCACTAAACTTGTCATGAAAATCCCTTTTCGTGTTTCACATTGCTTTGAATGTGATAATCTCACTTTTGAGAAACCATTAGAAGCGGCTGAATTCCCTTTGAACAGCCCCTTGACCTTGTATTAGATTAACAATATAGCATTTGATAGCAGTTTGTTCCATGCTCGCTATACATAACTGATATCCGAAAGCCACTACTACATGCATTCAAGCTTGACTTTCAGAAAGGATCTTTCATTTCATGCTTGCCTTTTTAAGTTATACCTTAAAGTTTCACCCATGCGTTTTGACCAAGAAAAAACCATGGGGTATAATCCTTCGTTCCCTGGGTCACCAAGGGAAGATCAGAACGAGAGATTTCAAAGGTGCCATCACCTTGTTGAAGCGAACACAGCGCCTCGGGCCTCGAGCCACCAGGGGGGATGTGATGAGTCGGAGGTGAAAGATGAGAGCATGATGAGATCTTTTTCTTGCGTTTGAATTTTTGGTGAAATCTCGGGGTTTTCGAAACAAACATGATAAGAGAGACGATGGATGTTGAGTATGTATAGATATATTATATACTGTACATATTCTGAAGCATACTGATGTATGCTGCATTGCATATAATAATGTTTGCCGGGATTGTTTTTTCATTGGAGTTGGTAGTGCGATGATCTTGTATTTCAATCTGCATACCAAGTGGTCAAAGGACATGAACTGGTAGTTAGGTCTGCAGCAGTTGGTACAATGTACAAAGCGTTTTCTGGAGGTTGACTTGCAACGGAGGTTGTTGTTGCCGTTTTTTTTTTTTCAAAATACGGCCATGCCTTGGCAAGCAAGTCATTACCTTATGCATTTCGACAAGGTGTTGATAGTCCTGTTGTTGAGGTCACACATGGTCCTAAACTTTAACCCAATTATCATGAATATCATCTTTTGCCAGTGGACCTTTGCACCTTTGGCTGTTTTGGTTGAATCCGTATCCCTTGTAAGACAGCATTATGCATAGGTGGGTTTCACTATGGAAGCATGATGCCCAGGTACATCCACAAACTTTACACCTTAGAACTGTTTTGATGGTGAATCAGCACATAGTGTTTTATTTGTGCAACCTACACCTCCTGGGAACTAAGTTATCCCTTCCCCAAGCACTTTTAAGTCGATGATTTTCCTTTTTCCAAAAAGATGGGATATGGACGAACCGTTCCCTGGAGAGTAGAACAAAATCTCATCTTGGATTCACACCACTTTGCAAAGAATGGTGTGTATTGTTGTCCGATTTGGTTTGCAAAGGAACATGGTGGCTCATCATCAATCTCCTGTCCCTGGTGATGGTGAGAAGGCCTTGGTTGTGCGACTGGCATCTGCCTGTGTGCAGATTCAGTTGTGCGTTCCTTGCCTCACAAACTGTCGTTCTGTGTAAACTATAACGACCAAAGCGCTTGTATGGTTCACCCAGATGGATGTTTTAGAAACTGGTTGGAACCAAACAAAATGCATGTTTTCCTCTTCGAAACAGCCATATAAAGGAAAGCGCAAAGGCGCAAAGCTGATGTTGCTGGTTGCTGGTTGGCCATAGGGACACTTCAGGAATTACAGTAACTGCACGTATTTTTCAAAAAAACGTATTCGCGATGGATCAACGAAGATGAACGAAGTAGTTGCTAAACTTTCCTATCATCTCCTTCCTGAGACTTGTGGAATTTGCATTTCATATACGAAAAATATAAAACAAAATCTGATATTAATATATTTAATATGTTTTTGATTCAACAAAAAATCAGATTTCTTTTTCCCAAAAAACCTTCCTACTCTCCTAGTGTTTTAACATATATCGCTATCCCCAAAACACCTTTTTTTGAGTCGATGATTCTCCGGGTTTTCCCGTTGACGAAGCCGTTCCCTGAGGTGGCCTTGTCTCGCATCGGACGTCATGCGCCAGCCTTACAGGAAGCCACAAGAGCCAAAGAGGATCCGCGGATGGAAAGGTGATTTTGCATGTTGATTTGTTGGATTTTTTTAAAGGAACGCGAAAAAACCTGACACCATGATTCAAATGTTGATCTGTCTTGATTTTTTTGTTAATCTTAGATTTGACATCATGGAAATTTGTGTGGTTGATTTTGATTTTCTTGCAGTTTCTGTTCTTTGTAAGAGAATTTCTAGTGACCTTATGTTGACCATCATGATTCATGATTTCTTTGACACATTGCTTTGACAGGTGAGATTTCAGATCTTCCATCTTACAAATCTGGTTGGACACAGCAATGATTGTATCTACAGGCAGTATTTCTTCAACATGATGGCACCCAGGGTCACTTGAAGGATCCAATTTGTGATATAGTTTAGGCCATGACATCCATCCAACGGAGAAAATGGTGTGGGTCAGGATGTGAAAATGTGTTTTCAATAGGAGGCAGTGATTGTTGAAATTATGTGGCTCTATTTCAAAGAGTGATATACAATATGTATGTTGTATATATATATATATATACATATGTGTAATTATAATATTGATTACATCATATGTTATTTTTCACATTTTTTTACTAATATATAGCTGGGTCCTTTGGTTGGAATTTGGCAGATCAGCACACTGTTCTCAAACAACCTTGGTAGCAGTCCGACCAAATCTGCTTATCAGCGTGTTTGTAACGTAGATGAAAGGCTGTGCTTGTCGGCAGCTATGAACGATTTGACCAGGTTCCGTTACGCCGGTGATTTCTATCATGTAGGCAGACCTATAGAGCTTGGAACACAGGTAGATTTCCAGTCATTTTATCGTCCAAAAAACCAGACAAGATAAAGAACAAGGTGTTGATTACCGGTCAACGGACATGCGACACCTTATTGGAATAGTCTGGCATGGAAATCTGGCGATAGAGAAGGAACTACTGGATATCACCCCACGGCCCTTAGTGGAGGAATCCTTTCTGATAACCCTAAGTTCTGTACCCTTTTGAATCCAACCTATGAGCATTTGGGGTCCAGGCCCGGACAACCCATAGATTGTAACAGACAGGACATCGTGCCGCATTTTTATCACGATCCCATTTTCTTGGACGCATCGCATTTGCAGGAACTGGACGACATTTGGGCCCTGTTGACGGGTGCTGCCATGGATATGGCGATGGCTGAAGCAGGTGGATGGGATGACATGATGACATGGAAGGTTTCACACGCCAACAAGAAGATTAACATGGGCATTATTGGTGGTCTTTCAACAAATTGATTGCACAACCTTAAAGTTGATCCCATTTTTTTTAAACAAATAATTCTTGGTTGTTGTTGATCCTAAAACTCGTTAAACAAACATGATAATTCACACATTTTGGGATGAGTCGGGGGCACCTGATTCCAAGCACACGCACGCACACACACACACACATCCCATATAGAACTTGAACATGATGATGATGCAATCCTTTGCAGGGGTCTATTTTCAGTTCAATACAAGGGCATTACATTCCGCTACTTCCCTAGGCATGATTTTGCAGCCCCGCCATGTTAGCGGGTTTCGGTTCTGCTGATTTAAGGCCATAAAAGCCCATGTGAAGTCAGTATGGATTTGCAGTTTACAAATACTGCACATAAAATCATGATAAAAGCAAGACTGAAGGTACTTAGAGTTTGACTTGTCATGGTTCCGGTCAAAGCAAAGTATAAAAAGCCCCACCAGACCTTAAGTGCCGTTTTATATACTTTAAATTAGGAATGTACCTCAATCAGTTTGATGAAATGGGGGAGAGAAACCTCCAACATTGAGTGCAAAATTATAGCTTGGTACATTGGAAGAGAAATTGTTCACTTCTTGAATTGCGGAACTGCTCGAGTTCAGAGGATTGAGTCGAAGAAATTCTTTGGAGTCAGCTGGTATGCTCCATGAACATGGCACAATGCTCCAAAAATGTGTCGTGTTCTTCATGTAAGTGCAAAAGACCGAAGATACATTCACAACTAGCAGCACGCATCAATATGTAGCCAGATACTATACTCTGGGATGTATGAAGTATACAAACTCTACCAAGCAAGCGTCTGGACATAGAAGAACACAGTGCTTATTCTTATACAGGATTTATTTCATATTTGTATTTTACTTATTTTATAATTTATCTTTGAATTTTGTTATACATATTATACATATATTGATAGTTACTAAAGCACATCATGCGCATCGCCCGCACCTCTCTACCTTGTATCAGGAGGAGATTCCAACAAGCCGCATCCAGTGCTGCGTTCACATATTTGTCATCCACCACATTGGCTCGAGAGAGCCGTGTGTTGTGCCATTCAATCGTCACTGGACTTAAGAGTTGGATGACGTGATTCTGTTGGACAACAAATCGGAGGATGTTGAGAGATTTTTTGGAGAAGCTCCCGTTGATTACCAAGGTTTTGTGAAAATATGTTATGCCATAAGGGCTTGAACTGAGGGTTTCAACAGCATGAAACTCTCAAATGGTGTTGGAGAACCGCCCGGCATCACTGGTAGATGGAAGTTTCAATGTAAACCGCACAGATTTGTTGAGTATCCTTGATGACACGTAGTTGACCAACTACTTTTCCCAGCAAACAGATGAACTTTGGGTGAGATTAAATCTACGGATTTTCCATGTTACTGGTATCCACCAGGGAAATCATGAATTTCAAGCCTTCCTAAGGTTATGATAGATTTTGGGAGGAAGGTATATCTGGGAATCCCACCTATTTCAGCAAATTTCACACTTTGCTTGCGGATTTCACTGTGATTTGACCAGATGAATGATTCAGAAATCCATCAGCTGCGAAACATTTCACTACTTGTTTGTTGTTGAAAGGTTTGACAATTAGATGAGCACTGATTTGTTGATTTTGGGTTTAGAGTTCAGATTTTGTGTTCCATCTTCAGATAAAAGGCAAATGAACTTCAATCCATGGAAACAATTCCAAATCTCTTCCAACTCCCGCTGCTACCTCACTGTATATCTCCACTCTCCACGAGGAGATTGTGCATGGCCATGGAAATGGAATATCTCTTGAGCAACGAAGAACTTCAAAGCTACTTGGAAACGGTAGGATAGGGAAATCACCGATGAATGATAAAATGGTTAGGAGATATGTTGTGTTCCTTGGTTTATCGTTGTGATTGTACAGTGAACCACTGTTGCAGTTGTTGTGTTTTTTTCCGTTGTTGTTGTTGTTGTTGTTGTTGTTGTTGTTGTTGTTGTTGTTGTAATTGAAAGAACATGTGTGTATTGTACATTCGGATGTTTGTTAGATGTTTTGATGCACAAATTGTTTTCTTCCAGGTGCCGACTTCTAGTGACTTTCGTTCATATGTTTGTTTTGCAGCAAATTCCTGCTGGGGATAATATGGGAGGCAAGGTTTATAAGAGAAATGTCCCAACAACACGAATCAACTATATTAGTAACGACATGTTACTTCCTGATTGTGGGGTTTATCTATAGTCTATAACTTATCAACAAGCCAAAGTTTGCACGCCTCCAGTGCCCTTTTGAGAGGGGATAACGCATCGTAAATCCCATAAACCTTGGAAGCTATAGAAACAAACAATGATGATTTGGAAAGTGTATTTTCTTGCAAATATGGCTATTCTGGGGATCTGTACATCTTAAATTTTGCGGGATACACTGGCTAGAGATGATCATGCCTTGGCTTCGATAGTTCAAAGTGACCAACCCCAAAACTATGCATCGAGGTTCTGATTCATCCCTGTTTGATGGTTTTGAATGCCGAAAATGGAAGTATTCAACGTATCTTCATCCAGGTATGGGTCTGCTTTTAGTGGCAATCTGCCATAGGCTATCAGCGCTTTGGAAGCCCTCCTACCTTCCCCTCAAACAACCAAAGGAGCTGGTCCATCTACCATAGCGATCTCAACAAGATCATACTACTGGTATCTCAAAATAGTTGGTTCAATTGAAAGAAACACAACCCAGATCAACAGATCAACCAACTCGAAGATATCCCATAAAGAACTTGAATTAAAAAACTATAGCAGCAGAATTAACAAGTTTAAAAAAAACATACGACGCCGTGGAAGATTCAGTGAATCTCCCGTTGATCAGGTCAACGTTCCGGTGTACTGCCGCCTATCCTCCCTGTACCATCCCCTCCTGGTTCACCAAGCAGCGCCCTGGCAATGAAACAAGGGGGATGAAGGCAACTACCATCTGTTTATATTACCCTCCTGGCAACTAACATGTCGCCTCCCAGCCGGCACTTTTGAACCGATGAACTTCCAAAAAGTCGGAGATGGACGAACCGTTCTCTGGAGGGGTGCAACCTTTTATTGCTGGTTTCCGCTACTAGGCCATCAACAACCTTGCAGAATGTGATGCAAAATTCCAAAAAAAAAACGAATTTGGTCTCCAAAAAAACAAACAACCTCACTTTTTTAAAAATCGATTTTCCCTTTACAAAGCCCTTGTTCAACCTTTTTCTTTCAGCTTATTATGTGCGCCCCTTGATTTGTGAGGTGCGGATCATGAAACTATGGACCTCACCTCGTTGGACCAAGAAACTTTGACGGAGGGCTTGACAGATGCAGGACGACAGACACCACCGGGGAGGTTTGGGGACGTCCGGGGACAAGGTGGGTGGTGGGGAGAGACAGGTTGTTTAATATTAATTAATTAATAGGGAAACATGGATGAACTCACAGAATTATACAACTTAAAAGTACTGAATATAGCTATAAAGGTATCATCGCCTTTCATACATACACTGCATCTCCGAAAATACCTTAATATGTGTTGTTTTTAATGTTGAGTTGCGGTCAACAATCTAATTCGAAGAAAACAAGCAGTTTTCATGGCCTGTAAAACAACCAGTGACACCTATTGCTTTTACACAGCGACTAGAATTCCTTGCGACAGGAAGTGCATAGAAATGATGTCAGATCATAGGTGTATCATTGTATCCATCATTTTTCCAGCATAGTTTCACAGATAAGATGATATTTCTTACATTTCCCCCACTGTTTTGTATATCCAAGCTCTTTCCCTTGGCATTCTCCCATGTTCTCATTTTATCCTCACCACTTCGCCTAAAAATCACCGAATCACCCGATGTTAATTCTTCGGAGTGGGTGAGGACTCAACGTGGGTTTGCCCTTGCCGCCCCTTTCTGAGATGCAACAGATCCTGGTTTGAAGGGATTTTTTATCTTCCTGGATGCACGGAAACGGTGAGTAGATATGCTTGTAACTTACTACTGACCAAGATGTTTGTTGCGGCCGGAAATTGTAATAAGATGATGTTCATTCGATGTTGAAAATTGAAATATATGTACTGTTGGGTCGATGTGCAAAAGAAACAACATGCATGTATTTACAGTTCACACATCCGGGGTCTATTAACCGGGTGCGGTGCTGTAAGTCCATTTTAAACACATCACCGTGAGAAGCTTTTGAGAAATGTATAGATATAACTCTTGTATAGCCAGTCAGGATTCTTTTGACTTGACGTGTACCTGCTCATTTCTTTTTCATATCTTCTCCCCCCTGCATGTCTTTTCAAACAAAAAACTCTGCAAAAGAAATATTTCACGCCCGGCTTGGTCTCTTGCTTTAAACATTTAAACAATAATCATCCCATCATCATCCCATCCCATTAACCATCCCACCTCCATCACCATCTTTATGGGCATCCCATCACCTGGGCACCAACAAATGGCCAAACAAATCTGAGGATGTGGCAACTCTATGAAGAAGCAGTTGCTTTGGCTGCACAGCTGTTACCATCAACCCATGCTTTAAAACTCGATGCAGAGAAGGCCGGCCGGGAGACAACTTGGAGAACATCCGCTCATGAGTGGAAAGGGGTATACACTTGTATATGGCTTGGTTGAAATTAATCACCTTGGTATGATGTGAAATTTGTGTACCAAGAGGTGAGAGATGACATGTTTCTTTAACTGATGGAAAAGTTGTTTTTTTGCATGTTTTTTCTTGTGGACTCTCCACAGCATAGTGTTGATCTTTCTCTATCGTTGCCGCGTTCTTTGCTGGAAATCAGTGATTTGTGTGGGCTTGTTGGAGGAATTCATCCTGCAGGAACATAGTGATAAATTGTGTTTTATCAAAGAGGGAAAACAACAGTAGCAATTGTGCTTGTAAGCACTAGTTCCTGTTCATTTTCATCATTCATATTTATTATTTATACTTGTCGGTTATATTTATCTTCATCTTCATCTTCATACTCTGTCATACTCATGTTTATTATCATCATCATCAGCATCATCACGTTTCATCATAAGTGTCATCATCATCATCATCATCATCATCAACATCATCATCATCATCATCATCATCATCATCATCATCATCATCATCATCGACAATGACTAGTATTCCTCAATGATCAATGATAGTAGCATTCCAAGCACACAAGCCATCAATAGAGATCATGATTGCAACCGGTATCACAATCAGAGATAGGCTTACCCACGCAATTCCCGACAAAAGCCTGAGACTAGCCAACCTCTCCCTCCCAAAGCTTAGAACAAAATGAATAAGCTGTACTGCAATATATTGAATGCACAAATTCCTGCCAGATTTCTAAGACTGACACAACCTTATGACCGTACAACAGTTTGGGAGAACTTCTACAGCAGCATCCTATTTCTTTCATCTTGATTTTCCTGCGGTAAAACGAAACTAGACATGTCTGATAACTTTTCACCCGAAACTTGGTGTAGAAGATGTGATGTCACAGTGGCAAGTTCATCCACCCACAAATCCGTGTCCCCAAATCGGTGTCCCCAAATTCCTGATTTTCTTCTTTTCCCCAAACAAATGCTGCTACCAAAAACATTCCAATGTGAGCAGTTGAAATGAAACAAAGAGCTAAAGGCAAAATGACAAAGCTATGTGTTGCGTTGTGTTGTGTTGTTTGTTTATTGTTTTCTCTTCTTGTGTTTTTTGTTGTTTTCTTCTGCGCAGGGGAGACTTGTAAGTTGTAAGTATCAATCAGGCCGCCGGTAGCGCCTTAGATCGCTGGGCCTCGGCACCCAAAGTCCCCAGCGAAAGTTCCGCGAGTTTTGCGGTGGAGAAGAGTCGTCCTTCGGTGAGCTTCGCCAAGGAGCCGTTGGGTGAAGCCGAAGTCGTGGGTTGGGTACCTTTCTGGAGCAAATCACAGGATGAAAAGAAGTGATGTTTTTTTCATTCAAATTCATGATTTCATTTCTGTTATGAACATTCCTGGCAGGAAGTTTGGTTAACCAGCTTGGGCAGATGTTGATGGTGAACCTCATTGTAGCTTTTGGAATGTGTCGGCTCCAATCATTGTAGTTTATAGTGATGCCCGTTTTCCAATCATATTTCATGAAGGCCAGTTATGAAGGGTGCGACAGATCATACTTTGACTTCGACCAACTACAACCATGAATTCTATTGAATTCTAATGATACTAGTACATCATATTGAAAAAAACAGGGAGAATCATATTGAGTTATCTAAGATTACACTACAAGGACGGATAGATGGTAAATATATGTTTTTAGAGATATAAGTGCATAGGTCCTGGTCTCATTTCATTCAAAAACCCTTCACCCCATCACCCCCCCAAATAAAAGGGTGCTTGCCAAACCCTTTCCGCAGGAGGCCGAGTCCACCACCTCGCTTCCGTTGACCAAAGCCCCGCTGCCAGCGCCGCCGTCGCCGGCGGCCGAGGCGAAGGCCGAGGCGAAGGCGGAGTTGAAACCCGCGTTACGACGCAAGTCCGAAGAGGTGAAGGACCGGACAGGGAGCCAGCTAAGCAGCTGAGGGGGGTTTTTGTTCTCAAGAAAATCCCGAAGCAATAATGTATAATAGGGGGGGATTTAAGGAACTACCCATTGGGAACCCCCTACCTTTTTTGAAGTACATCTTAGTTTTTCGTTTTGGTGACAGTTGTCAGTAATGGGATCTTGAGCTTTCTTTTTTTGAGAAAAGAACTCTGGATTTGATATGGAAATGCTGCCATGTCAGAAAGGAGCTTAGCACCAGCACCATTTCTAAGTTTAGTAGGGAAGCAAAGGGCCCACATTTTTTTAATCCAACACATTGGAGTTGCGCCACTTTGCTTTTCAAGGTATCAAAGATTGGGGTTTCCTTAGTTTTTACTATTTGAAGAATATAAATATATGATCCAATTTGATGGGGGTATATTTTTTTCAATTGAGATGGCAAACAGAAACACCAACTATAAGAATTTGATCCTAAATCTGTGGTCCCCAGTTCACAATTTTGAGCCATGGCCCGCTCGGCTAAAGAATAAGCTTGTCATGTTTTGTTTGTGTATTCTAATGGCCAACATGTAGGGATCTCGTTTCAGAGCTACATTTGCCTATGTCACAAAGTCTAGACCAAGGATGAGTTTTTTGTTTGTCATCATCCCAACTATACGTTTCAACTCATCTTGGAAAAAATGAGATGACCAAAAATTGGTTGAGTTGGGTGAATCTTCCCATGAAATGATACAAAAATGGCTTCAACATTCAATCTTAGGGAGACAGAAATCCCGATCTTGAACGAGAAAATCAATGGAATTTCCAGCCACAATTCATGAGCGTCGCTCGAAAGGAGGCTACTTTTCAACTCCCGGAATTGGAAGCCACAACTTCTCAGGAGTTGGAAGGGGAACAAAATGTGATGAACGTATTTACACAAAGATGTTGGTAAAAAAAACACATGGTCAATGATGGATCATGAAGGATTCCAAGACGTGTTAGGTTGATTTGTTATTGGAGAGAATGATTGGTTTTTCTGTGGTACCACATGTTAATGGATACAATTCCACTAGAACCAGTTGAGACTACCAATCTTGACAGGTTACCCAGAATGAAGCGCCCATTTAGTTGATTGGATGGACTCCGGATTTGGGTGTGGATTTGTGGGCCCAGATGCCATGTCAAGCTGAGCCATGGACAAATGAGAGTCCGTTCAGAACAATGCTTCGCCGGTGGGATTTTTTTGCGGGATACGCCTGGAAAAAAACAAGCAAAACAACAAAACCAACCCAAATCACCAACCCAAACCACACCATCTCCCTGCATGTCAATGTCACATTCTCATCTTCGCCGATCTCGTTCTGGTTATCCCTTTGTGAGGATGAATGGCTAAGCGAATTGCCGTCAATGTTGTCTTTGAGACTGCAAGCAGATGGGATGGACCGTGGTGAGATGTAAGCTTTATCAACTTCTGTGAAAGATTTGGTGCTAGCATTTAGTGACTACTATTTTCTGATAGACATTTTCGATCAGTCTTAAACACACCACCTCGACCACCTCTGGATGTAGCTACATGTAAAATAATGAGAGGGGTGTGGATACATGTGAGTACACCTGTCATAAAACAACTTGTTTCAAAATTGCTATGTTCTTTTTGGCTCCATCATTGCGTGATTTCAATCTTCAACAGGATACGAACAGCATATTTTTTCGAGCCGATCTTCTTTTGTGGCCAAAAACAAATTTATGGAATCCATATGGAGTTGACTTCGATACCACAAAAAAACTCTTGTGGTCAAGTAACTGACGGCAACGGGATCCAGCATGGAACATAAGCTCAGAGGCTGATGAAAAACATCACACACTCGACAATTGATATTCCAGTTGCGCTGTCATATCCATGGAGTCCATTGTTTTTTTTGGTTAAGCTTGTAAAGCCTGTTGAGTGAAAAAAAGATGCCCATCCTATTTGAGAGGGAAAAAAGCAGGGCCTGAAACTACTAAAGTACATGTTACCACGTGGCATTTGTCCTGTGCTTCGCGGTGTCATTTTTGTGCTTTGCGGAAGGTTTGCAGCCACGAAGACTCTTCAACTGATATTCCAACCAACTCCTAGTCCAACAGATTTAGCACCACGGTATCATCCATGATCTACTAATAGCATTCACATGCACAACTCCAAAGAAAGAACAGCCAGTTCACCAACACCCCCTCGCCCCACATCCTTGTGGCAGAGGTTATCAAAAGGTGGCCAAAAAGTCTTAAGTCGATACCTGGCTCTGTTAATCAAGATAAGCAAGGCGTTTGATCGTGAAAGGAACACATCCAGGCGTTGTCCTCCCCCAAAAGAAAGTCATAAGACCAACATTATTTCAATTTGCCAATCTATATTAACTCCTTGCAGGATCCATGTTGTTTTCTCTGAGGGGAGGGAATACATGTTTTTGCGTGTTTTTGTTTCGTGTTCGTAAATCATGATCATGATTGTTCAGATTGTTGGCCTGACAGTTCCAGTCTGTGTGAATCAGTTCTTCAACAATTCTTAGTTAAAGGCAGAGTGAGTTGTTTAATTGGCATTGGCTATGGCGATTTGATGTCTCTATTTCTGAATTAGTTACTGTGCTGCAGGGCTACCATGAGTTTGTTTCTTTTAACTTGGAAGAATGCTATGTTAGTTCAACAGTTGAAGTACCAATGTTGGAATCTTTTGTTCGACTTGCTTAGATCACTGACATGTCATTTAATGAAATTTCCAAAAAGCTCTCCAGTTTTGGGTTGTAAAAGATTGGATTTCATGTGAAAAACTCCGGAGTGACCAACACAAAAATTAAAAACAAACGGAATCATAGTTGAGGTATACTTAGTATACTCAATAGTATTGAGACCCCTACCACTGGAGGATTGGACCAAAGATGGAAGTGTCCAGCCAAAAGCCAAAATGGTGACTTTGGATAAGCCTGCCAGATCGAGGAAGCAACACAATGCCTAGTTTGCAACGAGCTCGTGATGAAGTGATAACGCCAGAGGAGAAACAACATGCCAGTGACTTGGGTTTTTGTGCATTGTGGGATGAGATTCAGGTGATTGGGTACACTGTAGATTCAGGATCCTTACTTATACTACTAATACCTATAGGATCCTATAGGTAAGTGCTGGTTGGTGAATGCAAACTATTGAAATACCACTCTCAGAGGAAGGTTGATGCGGTGTAGGATTTTCCCCCCAAAACGGCGATGTCATGCGATTTCAAAATATGCGTTTCTTAAATCTTTCTTGGAGATGTACACTGTGTCAAATTCTTGGAGTCTTTCACAACAATCATTGAACTGATGTACCGTGAAGTACATGCAATCTGAATTAAACAAAGGTGACCTGGACCTAATTCCTTTCCAATCTGATGAACTACTATCCTTTACCCAGATCTCAAGGTAGACTCAAGAAAGCCTATTATAGAATCATAACATTTCAAAAAACATCATGCACAAACATATTTTAGAGATTTAAAGAGTCTGATGTTCTGGATTTTTATTGTAAATGTCATCAGACATGTGCCTAATACATCCATCCAGTCCATCTAAACCCGGCGCCGTTTTCTTTCCACGCTCCTCAAGTGACTCCAACGAGGTCAATCACGACGGAATACGGATTCGAATAGCCATGGTGATTGGGTGAAAAGAGCACCTCCAGGGGATGTCTTTTATCGATGCTTGGTCCACATAACGCCCAGATGAGATGGTTGTGTGGTTTATCTATATTCAATACATGATCTTGGTGTTTTTTGTTGAGAAATCCGTAAGCACCACTTGAAAGGATGATTTTAACGACCTGATATAAATAGTAAATTGTGGGATTATAGGCTTATTAAGTTTTCGATGGTACACAACTTCATGCATCAACAGTAGATCCAACAACATGAGAACGAAGCCCCAAATTAGTGGAACAAGTTAGAATTTGGCCTGTAAGCAAAACTATGGTTTCTTGCCAAGGGCTTGGCATATTTCGAAAAAGATAAGTCCATGCTAATTCCATTCATTTGTCACATTTCAGCTGTATCTCTTTTGTTTGTCTTCGGAGTTCTGCTCAAGTGTTTTTACTCAGGATCGTTACCCTGGAGTTTTGGTTTGCCGAATAAATCTCCTAAGAATCAACGCAGAAAAAAGAAGAAGGCCACGTACCGGGGGGAATTTGCGTGACTTTGAGAGGTTGGGAGTATAAGAGGGCAGTCTATTGCTATGACAATGAAGTTGGCATTCAAGTATACTTTTTTGCATTCTATAGATGTTATATACGTATGTGTATATATATATATATATGTATATATATATATATGTACTTTGATGATCTTTGACTCAAGGTCCTTTTTATTTTTTGTTGAAGTCCCTTTAAAAAAATAATCTGCACACAAAGTCTGTGGATAATTTCGCTCAAGTTGCACAATCCTTTCTCCAAAGGTAGTCTTTCCCACTTGTAAGTAGGCCTTAATGTTAATTATATGCAGTAGCTCTGCACACATTTGACACCCCTCACGGATTCCAACACCCACAACCTCAACATCCCTCAACCTCCCTCAACCTCGTTAGCACCTCCATCAAGACATCACCCTGCAGGCTGATACCAGTGCTTCGCTGACCAATCAACCGGAGATGGATCCATTTAAAGATTGGGCCAAAGAGTTTATGCACTTAGATCCTTGGATAGAAGTGTTTGTTTTTCATGTGAGTGTTTTGTTTTCGGTGAAAAACACCATTTATGGCTTCATATTTTTTTTTGAATGGTGAAAATACTTATATATTTGGGATGAAGAAGCTCCCTTTGAACATCCAGAGTTTGCTCTTAGAGCGATGTATTTGATCCTCTAAACATCCAATCGATTGTTGAGACTTGGAATGAGACAAACCAATTGCGCTTGGACACTGAAACATATTCCAACCATCTCTCACTGGTTTGTCTACCATACGAAATACCTTTTCTCAATGTTCATCCTTGTTTTACCACCTTTCGCCCTGTACGTAATTCCATCCCATATCCGACTTCGAAGTAAGAAACGAATCCACTTCAAAACGAACAATACCAGACATGTATGACACACACACACACACAAAAACACACACACAAAGCAAAACATGGTGAAACCGAGGAAAATATGACTTTGTTCCAACGTAAGTTGCGAACTCTCGATGGAATCAGCAGTCTTCACACGGACATGAAGATTGAAACAAAGCGCTTCAGGTCAGGGATTTCTTGGCGGCGATGGAGTTGGTGTGATGAGTTGTTGCACACGCCCCGTTGTTTTGAAAAATGGGTGCTGTTTTAATATCTGGAAAGTGACTTGAAAAAGACGTGGAACATGAAAACATCTCCAAGACTTAAAGGCTTGCGTGATTTTGTTGCAGGTGTTTTTAAGAGAAAAGAAAATATCATGATTGCATCGTACGGCATCTAGTCCGAGGTGGAGGGCAGAGATGGTGACAAGTCATGATGTCATGTATTTGTTTTTCCCCATCACGACTGTTCAGTGGAAAATGGTTGGAAATGTAGGAAGTGAAGAAGTCATTTATCATTGAACCAGGAACTACGACCCTGAGTTGACTACTATTCATGTTCAATAAATCAAACAACAAAGAAACCATTCTATCACATTCCTTCCTTCCATTTGGATGGTAGACTTGACATTCCACAGACCTGCAACAAAGACCTCATAGATTGACTTTAGACGCGCAGTACAAGATATTTCTTCAATCCAATCTCATATATTGAAAAGATTAATGTCCCTCGCGTGGTCCTTGAAGCATGTCACACGACCCTACAAAAAGCGTATCAACGGATGAGGGCTCTATCTTGTGTGATACTTGTCTCAGGCAAGTCATGCAGGACTTGGAAATGTATGGTGGAGAGGAACAGGCTTGGATCGGTGGGTTCGGTGCACCCACCATATTAGGTCAGGCTCCTTGTATTGGAGGTGTTGTTTACCATGAAGGAGAGGGGATGAGTTTGTTTCATGTAGTACTTGTGGTGTTTTGTTTGATTTTTTTCCCCATGTTTTTGTTCTTCCTTTTCCTCTATAGCAATCATGCTTTAGCGGAAAAGCGATACCCCCAAGACGACTCTCTTCCGTTGGATCTGGGTGATCTACCCCAGCAGTTTGTTCCCCTCAATCTTCCCCGATATGCCCTGTATAACCCATATATAGTAGGTGCAAACTGAAGGTACTCCCGCAAGGATACCCACAGTTTTCATTTGATTGGTGGCTCCTGCGCCTATAAAACAACGTTGTTTACTCCCAAGCTCTGGTGATCTAAGATATCCCAAGATCCAGAAGTTCCAGTTCACCCCTTGTACCATGGAGCAAGATCCCCTTGTTCAGTGAAATTCTGTGATGTTCCAAAAAAGAAGTCATCCCATGCATGGGATCCCGAAAACAAGGTGACCTTGAAGAGTTTGTAGATAATTGTTCTAAAGTGTACGTATATTTGTTCAAGTCTATAGATATATTTAATCTGACCTTTTTGCAAAGCAAAATAGCTGGACTAGACGATGTTGTTTTCTTTTGAGGAACATAATACTGTTTGTACTGCAGTGTCGACCAAACAACCACCTTGAAGTTTAGAGTTTAGATGTATAGAGGTTTGAGATGTATATAGTATATTATATCTAATTCGAGTTTGGATCATCAGATATTTTTTCGGAACACGAAGACCTGGGTCTGAGTTCAGGACGCAGGTAGCAGTGTCGAATATCTTTTGAACGAAACCTATCGCAACTTTGTCAGGAAAGACTTGGCAATAATCGCATCCTCTACACGGATGCTGGGATGAAAGCCTTGCGTATTGGACAGCAACGGAACGAACAGCTACGCAAGTCTGCCTGGCAAACTTCAACTTATGGACAGAAATTTATGGAACGGGAGAAGCAACTTTTTGGATACTATGGTATGGGTACCTTGGAGATAATGGATGGGTACTTGGTGAAGTTTTTTTACCCACCCCAATGAACAAGGATCCATGTTGGAAACCATAAAGTGGTCATTTTTCATGTCCAGGTGTTTTTATATATCAGATATTAGGCAATTTCCGGGTGGGTCAGTTGGACATTTTCACGAAACGTCTTTACAAAAAAATCACGCCGTTCAGGTGCCTAACAGTATTTTCACGACACTATTCGTTCAAGTTTCGATGGTTACCAGTCTCATACTTAAGGTTGAACTGTTGAACTCCCCAAAAAGGAGAACACCTATGATTTATTGGAGAATTGATATGTTTTCCCACTCCTACAGGATCCATGATGGGACCGGTGTATATTACCCACATGAATGGTTGATCTATATATATATATGGTAAACATAATAAATATACATCGATCCTATGGGAAAACAAAAACACCTGGGGAAAAGGCCTTTGAAATTTGATTTAAGTCATAGTGAAGAGACCCAATGTCACCATTTAAAGGATGATCTCTGAAGGGGTATGAGACTTGGTATTTTGTTTGCCTTTTTGTTCAACTTATTTCCAGAATTTTTCATTGGACCAATACTAGTTGAAGTGAAATCACCATATATTTCATTTCCCTATAGATTTTGAACGGACAAACCTTTGGATTCCGTGTGTTTTTTCCCCAAGCTTTGGAACAATCATATGGATGGTAAATTGACCAGCAACTAGAAGTGAGCTACCCCATCGACTCAAAAACCATTGTCACTTCTGGAGGGGAAAATGCAATGGGGAGAGTGTTAAAGTCGCAAATGAGGTAAGCAGTATGAGAAAGGCATTGATGTGCGACTTGGATTGTACCCGGTAGAAAAAAATGCAAGTGCAACAAAACGCACAGATTTCGCCAATTGATTTGCTAGTTATTCTTCTTTGACTCAGGATTTTTCTTCAAAAGCATCGGACATTGCAGGCTATTTATAAATATTTGACGTGCACATATACTGCTCAAATTTTGGTTTTTGCCTGGAAGCAGTCGATGGTGCTTGCTTCCTGAGATTGTTGGAAATCAGGGCCCCCCAGCAATTGGGGCAATCACTATATACGTTCAGTCTAGTGTAAATGGGATCCCTAAAACGCTTGAGGTGGAAAGTTTTCTTATTGCTAAGTTGTTGGATTGGCTTTTCCCCCACTATCCTCCATCCAAGCATCCATTTAAATACCACGATTATCACATTTGTTGGTATAAAACCAACATGTCTACCAAAAAAAAACTTTCAACTGATACGGGGTGCGTTGGGGCATGTTGGGGCAATCCAATGTTATTTGTAATTGTGTTTCTGTTTGATTTTCTAAGAAGACTTATGGCTTCCAGCTGTTTTCTGGTACCAGTCATTTCAGACACCAGTGCAGATCCCAACAAAAATCCAAATGGTGCTTTAAATTGACGATATCAGGACGCCCGGGATGATTGACGACTCTCATGATTTTCAAAAAGCCAGAGCAAAGTTTAATCCAAGCCAATCTGGTCGGAAGACATCCCAGGAAATGCCTGAGGAAACTCTTGGAGGAATCGGTGAATCGTACCCCTGCTGGACGTGCAAGGAGAGGTCAATGCGGGTCATACAAATACCTTCTTTGAAACTAACGTAGCACCTGAAAATGGATGGTTGGAAGATGCGTTTCCTTTTAGGGTAGCTTCCTTGCAGGTGTTATATTAGTTTCAGGGAGTGTAATTGAGAAGTTTGACTTATTTTGCCATGAAGAATACCCACTTGATTGGATGGGTCAATTGTTTTTGTTGGTGGTAACCAGCCCATCCATTGGATAGGGCTCAGCACAAAAACCGAAACGAAGTCCACAACAGTTCAGCTGCAGGAAGAAGAAGGAAGAAGACGAGAGAAAGAAGCAGGAACTAGAAGAGGCCATGCGGATGTCATCAGAGGGACCTCTTTTGTTACTGTTTCTATCGATATAGTCAGTCCGCAGCTTTGGGTCTCTTTGGCATTCTTCTTCATGTACTTGCAGCATAGGTATAGTAACTTTTCGTTATAGGTACCCATGTCATAAGTTTACATATATGTACACCAGCACCCTTCAACAAATATAGTCTTGAAGCTTGAGTCAGAGTCCTTGTTCATGCCAACACTGGCTAGGAAGGTCTTATGTAGAGATGTTTCAATTGACAAATCCTTGCGTTGTTTGTCTTTGGCTCAATGCCACAGTGAGAAGCCAATTTTCAGCAGAATCCAATCCCCCAAATCATATCAAATCACTGTCGGGTCGAAGTCAAGTATGATTTATGTTCTTTTTTCATTGATGTGGCTGAGTGCTGAAGCTACCTGTTAGATCCTGTTGGGGCCTGTTGGGGCGACACCCACAAATTACAACTTTATAGGCGGATATTGAGTGATTCGCTCCAGACATCATGTTTTGTTTGGAGCGGTCCTTGTCACAGTTGCTACTTTCCCACTTGCATCCGGGCATTGGACGGGGCCCTGCCAGTTTGCCTCCACAGAGAGGAGGTTTTTTGACTTTATAGTGTGCCTTAATTAGGATATGATTGATCCACCACATGGATATACATGGACGAAATAGTATTTACACAGTTTACATACCCTCCCTGAAACTAACATAGCACCTGAAAAAGTATTCCAACCATCCATTTCCAGGTGCTATGTTAGTTTCAGGAAGGGTAATATATACTATCTACAAGCCTTTCACTCCCATCTCCAAGGAATACAAATAGGGAAAACCCAAGCAAATACAAACTGCGAATGTCCTCTTGCAAAAGAAACATCGTTCTCAAAATGAATCAACTTTTGGAAATCCATGATAAGTTTCCAAGAAAGATCACTTTGACAAAGTCGTTGGATTTCAATTGCAACAAATCCTTTTTCTTGCCTGTAAACAAATCATTGGCAGTTGGAAAACAACCTGGTTTTTCATTGGATTCACCTGGTAAAAAAGGCCAATTTTTCACAGCTGCATATCATTGTATATCAATGAGATTTTTGTGGGAGTTCTGAGAAAAAAACAAGAAGTCCTTAAAGTGGTACTTTTTTGACAAAACACAGCGAATATGTGCAAAGCACAGGCAGAACAGCAGAAGCGTGACTTGGCATTGAGCAAGGGCCAGGGACAAATTCAATGGTTGGTAACTGTGGGTGGACTTCAAGGGTATGGAAGACTTTGTTGTGTTATTGATTTCTTCTTACAAATTCCATTCAATTCTGTTCAGGATGGTGGGTTTAAATATCCAAGTGCAAAGTAAAAGCATCATTGGAAACTACGGTTTGGCCTTTTAGTTACACGCCAAATGATCCAGATGAAACTGATGTTATACATGAAACTTGCATCAATCATGCAGTTCCCCAGTTTTTTCAATGTATTCAACTTGCGTGTTTTGTTTTGAAGGTATCATAGAGATTCTTAGAGTATCATGGTCATTCATGGTCCATACATACCATTACTGGTGTTCAAGTTTGGGTTTTCAACGAATTTCAAGGTGAATTGGCGCAGATCGGCTTTCGTAAACAGAAACAGAAGGATCAGAAGGCGAAGGCAACCATCGTGGTAAGGGTGGACCTCCAGACAAGTAACGAAACAGTTAAATCCTTCAAATGTTGAATCCCCTTGTGATTTTTTTGTTGTAAAAGGAGATATTGAAGTTCGGAATCGTGAGTTACATGTACAGAATATCTGTATTATGTATGATATGTGGTATATATCGAGAGAGATGGAATACGCAGGCTCGTACACTTTTTTGGATCAGCTAACTACCTTCAAGGCACATAGCAAGACATGGACATCAACGCTTCGCTGTATTTGATGAGATAGATCGGAGTTCATTAGCAATGATTCACCTTTATTCACTTTCATTTGCTATATATATGTAGATTAGATAGAAAATTGGTGCCCAAGATTGATGGGAAGAGGGCAATAAGATCTTGTGTTGTCATGTCAACAGTCGTATTTGGCACCTTCCACTGGGTGCAAGATGCCAACGGCATACGTTTCACCACCTTAACTTGTAACATAGTTATTGGAGCTTTAAGATAATCTACCAAACACTTGAGGTTAGTGAGTGCTTGTAGTTGTCTAACTATGGTTATATACATAATATACACGATATACATCTACGTATATGCATATATTGAGTATATCATTTTTATATATGTATATATAATTATATATCTATTGATGTATATATATATATTTGTATTATGGGACTTGGATGTCCAATCATTGGTACTCAGATACAAGTTTGGCGAGTGACATAAACCTCCATCAGCCAGGCGTCGCTGTGTTAGCCGTGGTCGCGTGTGCAAAGCTCAAATACGAAGGACAAGTTGTAGCTCGTTCCTTCGCCGGCCAAAGATTTCCCGTGCAGGATGGAACAAAAACAGCAACAACAACAGCAACAACAACAACGACAACAACAACAACAACAACGACAACGACAACAACAACAACAACAAATGTATAGATATTTACTGAATGAGGGTTGTGTTCGAAAAAAAGTGCTACCAATAACCTGGAAACACGCATGCTAGTTACAAATAGCTTTCTGACGTCTTGGGTATATACGATTTTGGGATGTAAAGACTGTCAAGAGAACAACAATTCACCTACACCATGTGCAAACTGTAGCACACATATATTTCTTGAATTTCTATTGGAACACCTGCAGAAGCCTGACTTTGGAGTTTGATCATCACAACGAACGGGGTGAAGAAACATCACACATTTTGTTGAGCAGTTTGCTGTGAAGTAAATTTTCGTTGAGCAGTTTGTTGTGCTCATGTCAAGTGAAAGAAACTGTCACAACCAAACACAAGAAAAATGCAAACATCTTCAATCCTGCAGAGACATCTTTGATCTAATGGCATTTGGCCTTGTGCCAAATGTTGGTGACTCGTAGGTTCAAGTAAATTCACATGATGGCCCTCAACAAAAAACATCGCCCAAGGCGATTTTTTTCCAGGGGGTTCTGGGGGAGATGTCTCCGCAACCACGTGAGGACAATTCATCTATCAGTGAATATTTATTTTTATAACATTCCCTGTTGGTGGAGAAGAAAAAATATATATGAATCATTAAGTCATTAACTAGAGTGATTTGTGTTCATCAATGTTGTTCATCAAGAGTACTGCTGTGTTTTCTCTTTTTTGTTCCTTTCGCAGCATGAAGCCACCCTATTTTCCAGTGCACCAGTGCGTCTGTTGCTTTAGGTGGCGCAACATTTTATATATTGAATATTGGCAGTAGTTACAATGCAAGGATCTAGCATTTCAATGTAGGAGACATCTTCTCCAAAACAGTAGCAGTTTGTAGCACTTGCTTGGCCAAAATCTCAGGCACAAAAATGTGACAAAGCAAAAATGTGATCAGGAATCATCTCTTCTCCTTTTCATATGGACAGATGATGGATGTATGAAGGGCCCTTGATGCCTGAATGATCAAACATTGAACATAGGAGCAAACCTGCCTAGCAAACTTGGCTTGTGCTTTCTTGGAAAATGTACACTGTTCAGTATGATATGAACAGACTGGAAAGGCATTGTTCGGCGCACATAGAGTATGGAGCATTTTGATTTACTGTATCAGTAGAATTTTAAAGACTTTTTCTTTTTGCCCACGGGACTATAAATGACCGTGATTCGCAGTGTCCATGTCCATGTTGAATTTATACCATGCCTTTTTTTTTTATCATAATACCAAGTCTGCTGATCGAAATCATGGCTGGACAACCTTAGTGTCCGGTTTGCTTCGCAGTGCTGCTACTTGACATAACAAGAATTCTAGTTACTGGTGAGGCGGAAACTTGTCACAGCTTGTCGCTTTGCACCTTGGAAATGTGGGCTCAAGCATTGACATGTCAGTGGGCACTACTAACTTGGAAGATGCATAAGTTCATGTAGGAGAACGTGTTGTCTTTTGACATTTACTTGTTGAGCTTGGATAGCGTTCGAGACAGCTGCATTGCCTGTATATCAGTACATACCATTTTTCTTCCCACTGATCAGCCCCAAAGAAGATCAAACACGAAGATAAAATTGATCATAGAATCAATATCGCCAACGGTCTGAAGCACATGCCTCTTCATGTCGAGTCCAGTGCTGGTATCTTCCGATGAGGCCTGCTCCCTTGGAGAAAATCCAGAAATGAACCCAAGAAGATATTCGATTTGTTTGTTCAGTTGGTGAGTTTCTTTTGAACGTCAAATGTCAATACTTTTGGATTCCAAACCCAACCCCGCATACAAGTTTAAATATAATAGGCAAGATACATTGAATTCTAGGGTCCAAAACATTTGGCAGTACCCATATTTATGAAATATCCATATTGATATTAGTTATATGGCTCCATATATCTATATGCTATAATTAATATGATGAAGAAAACATAGATTGTTTTTGCTATTGAACATCATCGCTAACTCATTACTGTTTGGGGAAGGAATCATAGATTGTATAGGTTTCGCTCAAAGTGAAGAACCCAAGAGATGACAATCAGTGAGAATTATGGTTTGATCCCCTGATTTTTGAATCACAGAGATGCTGACTGAAGCAAATATGCACAGGTGTTGAATCAAATACCCTTTGGAAAACAAGAAGCACAATTTCTCTTGTGGCTCATCAAGCCATCCTTATCAGTCAGTTTGGGTGAGATTCTTTGCTAAGGATAGGGATCCTTACCGTTCGACTGTCACACTTCCAACGGGGGAGACCATGCATTTCAGCTAAGCCAACACTCCTTCCCGTGGAATCGATGCCGCGTGCATTTGACAGAAAGGCATTCCTTCAAGGCACAAATTTGGCAGCAATACTTTGCAACAGCAGCAAAAGGGTCCCAAAATAGGATTAAGCCGATCAAATTTTGGTCTGAGGGGTCTGATTGTAAATCAAAGAAATCCCATTTGATCGGGGAGTGCTTTGGATACTAAAGCGGGACATCAATCAACAAGTCCGCATATGTGGATATTGGATCTGCATCTATTTGTGCACCATCAATTTGTTTACTACTTCCACTTCCACTACTTTACTCGTTTGTCGGTTTTTTTTTGCCTCCCTTTCTGCAGGAGGAGGCAACGCAACAAAGGCTCTCTGTGGGCGGTCACACGTTTGTTTGTGTTTTTGAGTCGTTCATTGTTTGACCTACATTAAAAGCTGAATATGTTAGATGGATTGTACCTTTGAACCCCGCCCCTACATTTGTGAATTGATAGGTAATTCGGTCTTCTCTATTCGGGTGATGTGTGCGTTTCCATTTAGCCTATAGTCATATTTACCGCTAATAAAGATCTTGTTCTCGCAATTTGCATGTGCATCAAAATCATTTTCCATGCCTTCAGGTTCTGTTTTCTTACCCGTAACCCTCAGGGAGGATTGGGAATGACATGACTTGATTTGTTTTTTTTCCGAAAGATGGGTAATTGAAGTGATATTGCCCATCTATATGTGGGGTGGATGGGCTTTTCTTCATTTTGTTCGTCGTCCTTGGAGGTGGACGTACTTCTTTCAATGGAGTTTACTCCCCGCAAATCATGGGACGTCTTTCTTATTGGTTCATAGCCTACATGTCAGAAAAGTGGATGGTACAGCAACCTCGTTGTTTCCAGACTCTCACACCCCTTGACATCTGCCAGGCCTGATGTATGTGTGAAAGAGATCGAGCTACTAGCTGTGAAGGTTCGAGCGAGTTTTTTGGGGTGAAGTTTTATTATGGCCAAGAAAGGCCTGAAAAGATCCCTAAGGGTTGGGTTTTTAAACTGAAGACTGAGGATTTGGGGTTGCTAGAAAAAAGTGGGGGGAAGTTGGCTGGTAGCAGGGAAAACAAATATTGTTGTTTCTTTGTACGAAGTCTAGGTTGAAGTAAGATATACAATGATTTCACCTGAGGCAGATGAATCTTCCTAAACTTCAAGTTGATATCATGAATACCCTTCTATTGTAAAGGTAGATTATATCATTTAACTTTCATTTTTGATATGGATATGTTTTCAATATTTTTTCCAAGTTAGTCTTTGCAAAGGAGTCACGTCTTTAAACGCTCAGAACATGCGTCTATTATCTCTGGACTCTCCGGTATTTTGGTAAGAAATTCTGCATTGCCTCAGGAGAATCAGACGACGGACAGTGTGGCCAGATCCCCGGTGAAGGAAGGAGCTTGGAGCGGCATGTCCTGCGCTTCGGTTTTCAGACTTTAGGGAACTGTACATGTGGACTAGATGTGAAGTACTGTTGATGGAAGAAGTCCTGCAGCAGTTGAGGTTGGTAGTTTATCCCATTATTTACGGGGTTTTATACATCCCAGGTGGTTAGCCGTGTTTTTTTTATCAACAATATCACAGAGTTCCAAGAGAAAACTCATCTAAAGTTAAGAACCAAAAGTTTGTTGCGTTTTTCTGTGCAGGTAGGTTCACGGGAAGTCCAAAGGTTACATTCGGCAATGTTTGAGATGAAAAAAGGATTCCACTTTTCGGTGTCCACCGATTTGTTGTTAAAACGTGTCGTCATGTTTGCATTTTTGGATTGAACTGTGAATCCTTTGTTTGTTCAGGGTGATTTGTTTACTTTGTACCATGGAAAATCACCATGAATCACCGCCCTTTTTCCAACCCTCAGATTCCCCAAGCTCACTGGCTATAGCAACTCTGGAAGTCACCGGGGGTGTTGGTGTAGGGACTGAATTCTCGCAAAAGACCTGAAACATACAGGTTAGATGAAACCACAATATTCAGCCAGATTTTTGATATATATACATATATATATATATATATGCATCTCATCAACCTCGCAATAGCCTTCAAATTCCATACTTTTGGTGTTTGTTGATCCTTCTGTTTTGTGTTAGTGGCACTCACTGTGGAACGGTTGCATTCTTTTTACCGAGGTGCGTCCAAACCTTCCCAAGCGACAAGCACTTCTGAGTTTCAGCGCAGGCGTTTGGGATGTTTTGGGCTGGAGGAGTGTCCATGGAAACAGCGATCAAGTTGATGGGTTTCCGAATCCACCACCAAAAAATATGGGGCCATTTGTTGTTGATTGTTGAATCCAGTGGTTTAACTATTAAAGATATATTTGATTCTAAAGCTTGGTTTTGTTTTTAGTTGGTGGTTTTTGACTTTCTATCATGGGTAAATCACCATTTTTCCCTACCATTTGACAGAATATGTCATATACATATATATATATATATTTACTTGTTCCAAGCATCTTAGGCAAATCTAAGTCATAGAAATTTAAGAGTACCCCGCCCAATGCCACTCTCTTTGGAAATAAGGCCTCTATACTGGATTATTAAGGGACAACGATGGTTATTGTTGTGGGGGGGGGGGTTGTAACCTTAAAACTCCCATGAGTTGATTCATGTTGAAACCACAAGAATGGCAAACAATGATGGCCTATCATCTCTTGTTGATTGATGTTTGATTGATTGGTTTTGGTCCGTTAAACTCAAAGTTGCATTAGTTAGGCGTTGTGATATGATGATGACCCTGTTTTTTTGGTTTTGGTGAAAAAAGGTGGAGAAGTTTCCAAGTTGGTACTACATTTCAAATGACACAGTTTGCGTTTTTGGCTTTCCGTTCCCCTGAGTGTTTTTTTTCTCCAATGTTTCCCAAACTATTCAAAACATAGAAAGCAGGTGTCATGAACTATACCTGTTGTGTTACCATTTGGAAAAGCGCGAGCAAATTCCACTAAGGTCAGGTCGAAGTCATTTTTCACCGGTCATTCATACACGAAGATCCTGTCATATTATATATATTTCTGATGTTTTCATTGTATGAGTCTTTGACCATGAAACTCCCATCTTGCAAACCATCTACAGTAATCAATATCTATCCGACCAAAACTTCCAACGACCAAACTCACTCGACCTCACCTCATGGTATGTTGGTAGGGAAAGCCGTCACAAAATTCAGCTTCGCCGAGATGGATATCCAAATACCAACTGACACGTTTTTGAGTTGCAGTATGTAATTATTGGGGCTGTTGATGGAGTAGCAGATCCAAGTTGATCTTTGGTGTCATTCAGGCGGTGATGTGATCAGTATATATCAAATATCATTCTGTAATGTATATTGAAAACACATTGCACCGCTGTACATTCACTATTTGATATATTTATATAGACTATATGACAATATAGATATGTTTCATCATGTATAAGCATATATAGTTTCGCCCCCTGAGGCCACCATAAAAGCAGTGATGCCGGTGGCCACCAGCGTCGTTGGAAGAAAGGCTTGCTATGGGTCCAGCCAAAAGCGAAGCCAAAGAGGAAACCAAAGGATCCAACGATCCAAGGACATTGGGAATCACTTGGAATCTGCCCTTTTTCCCCAACCCAATACACTCCCTAAAACTAACATAGCAGCATAGCACCTGAAAATAGGTTGTGCATCCCAAAAGAAAACTACTGTCGTATTCCAAGCATCCATTTTCAGGTGCAAACATGTTAGCTTCAGGCAGGGTAACAGTGGAAAATCAACAGTTTTTTTCGAGAGATTCCCTACTAAAAGATATATTATAGTAATCCTGTTGGTTACTGTTAACTGGATGGGGGTAGATCCGAGGAATTAGTTATTTTTTGAGGTTGGATGGCCTGATGATAGATGATGAAGGGAGAGTTTTTAAAGGAAGGAAAATCGCCGATGAGTTGATGAAAAACAGAAGATTGGGATTGACTGATGGTGTTTGGGATGGTTGATTCGGGTGCCTTTCGCAGAAGTTTTACAATTGTCTTGGAAGTTTTTGATGGGGGATGTTTGTTTGGATGGCTGATTTTGGCAATCATCAAAACCATCGGGGCGCAAGTTCAATATGCAAATGTGTCAAAAAGCAGACGTGTGGTTTATGGTTTGGGTTTATTTTTTGTTGGCCATGTCCTTGTTTGCTGTTTTAATGACGTTGCAATTTCAGACACATGTGTCCCTGTGCACTTGGAAGGAGACAAAAGGTCAGTGAAAAAGCAATGTTTGCTTCGAACTAACGTGATCCCCACAAATCCCCACGCAAAACTAACCTGGAGTTCCTGCAAAAGAAGGTCATTTCAAATCGACTAGAAGTATTGGTTTCCAATTTCCATCGGCAATTCTTTTCCCTTGCTCTTCGTTTCAATCGTGAAACTCCCTGAGTTTCCTACGTCTTCATCGAAGCATAGATCGACCATAGGAGAGTGTGAGAAGCGACCAAAGGGCACAAAGAGGCCTTTGGTTCCATCGTTTTTGTTCGACACCTCAGACCGTGGTTGGGAGACTGTCTGGACAGAGTAAAATCCCCTTTTTGTTGAGAACTTCCCCACCGTTCTCTTGGGATGAATTAACGGCTTTACGAGTGTTTTGAGGATGGGTGGTTTTCAGTCATCACATTCCGTCTTACTGGAATTCCCAGGCTCTTATTTAGGGTTTTGTAGCTTGGACATGATAGACAGGTGATTGGGATTGATTCTGACCCCATGTGGCCCATGTGGTGCCTGTCTCCCAAAATATCACTCAGTCTCTTTTACGAACATCTCACTTCTTGCCATGGAGCCATAGCTGCACTCAATGATACCTTTTTTCACAACATAGGTGATTGAAACAAGACTTCAACGCAACACAACGCATAGCTACTGGCTTATCTTGCCTTTTTCTTACCACTTCCGTGTATGTTTTTCAACTTCTTGCGGGTGGAACAATCCTGTAACACTTGGGATGTATCAAATCCAGTAGCGGGATAAACCTACCCGACTGAGGTTTCAAGAACCCACAGGTGAAGCATCAGAGAGTCAAGATGTGGAGATCTTTATGACCATTGCAGGACGTACTGGGAAAGGCAGCTGGGGTGGATGTGGATGGATGTGGGTTGGTGGGTCACATCGTTTCATGTTAAGGAAGCTGAGTTCATAAGGGCAGACCATTCCCCAAGTTTTGGTTGCTTTAACATGTTGAAGTACCAGAGAATCTAGGTATCTCCAAGCAATTCCTACATAGCATGATAGGAATAGCACGAAAACTAGTGAATCACCTGAACCCGATCGCAGCTTTTGGTGCCCATCGCAGGTGGTTCAGTGACACGGCCAGTGACCTTGGAGGAGCTTGAAAAGATGGTCTGGAGTCACAAGGAAAACAGTGATGGTTTAGGTGCATCGAGTTTGCTGATCCCTGGGTAGGAAATGGTTGAACCCGTACCCTGTAGAAAATGCGTGTTTTCCAGAAAAAAAACTGTCATTGCAAGTATTAGTTATTTCATGATGATTTGGAGCTTAGATTTTTCCACTATCACTAGGAATATCAAAATCTGAAACAGCTGGAAAGAGTTGATAAGGATGTTTGTGGTTGTATCATCTAAATTCATTTGTGATCAACACTTATGAGATGTGTCAACCCTACCCAGTAGCAGTGGTTTTCCACCAGTAGACGTGATTTATTTTCAATAGGCGGGGATCCCAAGCGTAACTTCCATTTTTGACACTGTTACTGGAAAGGGAAGCATCCCAAATAATATTTCAACAAAAATCCAAGAAAGCAGATGTTTCTCAATTTTGTTTCCCAGATGTAATGATGCAATCTTAGAAATGTTAGTTAACAGTTGACATACCTCTCTCCCGTACATGACAACAGTTTCACATTGTACCACCCTTCCACCTTGACCACCAAACAACTTTCTGTCTCTCAGGTGCCAGTGTCATTTCTTCCCCAGTTACTGCCACCTACCTTTGCAGATCATGTGTTGAATGCCTTCATGAAGGAGGTGGGGAAGTCGGGGAAGTTGACTCGGATGAATTGGACAATTCAGGTCATTATAGCTGTGGTTATACAGTTTGATGCTTCACCACCTGGGATGTATCAAGCCGGACATTAAATGAATGAAATCAATTTCAATCAATGGAACAAAATTGCCTATTGGATAACTGGTGCAGGAGTTCTTCAGCATCAATGGAATTTTCTGGTTTGGGTGAAGGTGGCAGGTACACATACAGTAGAATATATATAGCCCCCCAAATTGTGTGATCATATGCTACCTACTATTTACCAGAACCGCAAAAGTTGATTGGTTATGTATGTATATCCTCAAACCATGATGAAATGTGCCGTTTGCGGAGCTTCGAAGTCCGGTTACTCCAGCACTGCCAGAGGAATGACTCCCCTGACTTCACCACATGGATGGGAGCACCCTCATGCAGCGCAAGCTAAGCACTGACAAACATGCCCCGCAAGACTTCAAGGCAAATGATTTTCAGAATATTCCAGACTGTTCTGAAAGAATTGCGGAAGCTCTTTCACCTATTTGATCATTGTGTTTTATCAACACCGAGGTGCAAAATTGGATATTGGCTCAGGTCTTTCTACAAGAACCCCTCTACCTATGA
Organism: Breviolum minutum Mf 1.05b.01; assembly: GCA_000507305.1. NCBI lineage: Eukaryota > Dinophyceae > Suessiales > Symbiodiniaceae > Breviolum > Breviolum minutum. The sequence continues at coordinate 35,215 of DF240046.1, read as the reverse complement.
TGCTAATTGTCATTTTCTGTTTTTGTCCCAACCTGAAGTTTCTCCGTGAAATCTTAGCATGTTTAGTGCAGTGACTGAGTGAAAAGCTACTGTCAACATATCTATTGAAACATTTGATTTTGTTTGTCTCTTTTGATATGGCTTAAATTCATACACATACTCCAATATGTTGATCAAAAAGTGAAGGTGAAGTGTATCTCCAACTTCCCCAACCCTCAAAAGAAAACACCATATGCCATCCACCCTAAAGGAGCTTCAAACAACACGCATGCACCATAGAAACCTTCACAGATAGACATACCGACATACCTGTCCATACCTCTACACTCTATTTGGACCACCGACTTCCATTAAACTAACTTGGTTATTGAACAAACAAAACACTGCAACGATGAGGCAACGAACTGGCATACTACGAAGTCTCTTGGCTTTTTGGTTTGGTCGATAGGTTGGGTTTGTCCCAAATCGTCAATCAACCGTTGAATCTGAATCAGGAACTTTTGGTGCTTCCTGGATTTGTGAGACGTGGGAAGAATTCAATGTTGTACATAGTTTTTAACAACTTAAAGATAGAGGTATGTACCTGAAGGAAAGGATTTGTGGCACTTGTGGTATATTTGTCGTTTTACTGTTGTGTTTTGGTACTGCTGCATACTAGGATTTCTGAACCAAACATCAGCAGATCTCAGTGTTTGGAGTGGATGACTTAGGTGATGTCAGTGCTCATCAACACAGGTCCATAGAAAACGTGAACACATGTTGATTTTTGATCCAATCGTTTCTTTATGGCTGGTCAACCTACCCCCACTATCGTACCCCCACAGAAATAAGGGTTTCCGTTAATAAGGCCTTATCAAACCCTTCTTTCGGGTGGGGGGGGTGGGGTATCCAAATGTGTGGCAATTAAGCATTGACCATCTATACACTATCTTTGGACCCTAGTTGCTACAGTTCATTTCCATGTCATATCACGCTTGTTCGATGCGAATCTTAGCAGATAGAACTAAGGCGTTGGCTCTATGAGCGGGAGATTGTGCTTCAGCTTTGATGATTATGGGGAAAGTGTTGTACCATCTCGGGCTACTGTGTCCCTTTATGGACCTTAGTAACTGTTCATCAAGCTATTTGATGTTTTTTGTCTGTCTATACAAAGGGACTTACATTCTTTATACACTCCCGAAGTTTAATATAGCCCCTCAAAATTTACCTTCCCAATAGGCTTCCAACCATAGTTTTTCAGGGGCTATGTTAAACTTCGGGAGTGTATATTCAAATTGGTAAGTTGGTGACTCAACTTACCTCCTATTCCCATCAGTTCCCATCCGTTCCCATGCTGGGACGTTTACCGTCATAGTTTTTCGGAAGTCACGGGCAGCTCACCTTCGACGGTTCACTTTGAAGACCAGGGAAGCAACAAAAAAGTGATGCGAAAATGATGTCAAATGATAGGAAATGCGTCGACGCCTTTGAAATCATTTTCTGTTGTTATCTATGGAGACCCACATTTGAATTGGTTCTTCACATGATATTTTCTGACTTGGGTTTGCATTTTGAATAGTTTGACGATGATATTTATGATGAGGATTTCTTTTAGTGGCGAAACTGTTTCTTTGCATACCACATGTGTTTGAACAAAAGACTTGACGTTTTTTTAGAACTCGTTCCACATGCTGTCCCATCAACACCAGGAAAGTCATCGAATCGAATCTGGATTTCGCTGCTTTGCGAATATTGGGAAGAGGATACTGCCCGAGGATGTTCCACGACCTACAGATTGATGCTAGATGGTAAGAACAGTAGAACTTACATCAAAAGTGATCTTAAAGGTTGAAGACATAGGTCTATTTGTTTTTTTGGTGCTTTTGATCGCTTGTTTGATGTATCAGCTACACATTATGATGTGTTTAGCTATACATCATGATGTGTTCAGCTACACATTATGACCAATGATGTGTTTAGCTACACATTGTGATGTGTTTCTTCCATAAAAAAATGATATCTGAAGCCACCCACATACGCCGTTCCTTTTTGGGGTACCAGGTAACGTGGAGGAAAGATCCAATATAACAGAACCTCGGTGCTTTCAGCCAGGTTTTCCAGATGTTATGGTCTAAAAGCAGGTCCAGGTCGTCAAATGAGATACGCCAATCACTTTGTCATGATCTCTTTTTGGAAAACAACACAGGGTCCGACCAGCCCAATATGATGATATCCCAGGTTTCAATGTTTTTCTACAAATCCCGGATTTGTTGAAATCTTTAAAATGAAAACTTCGTTTTCGGTGTGATTTATTGTCGAACAAAAAACAACATCCGTAGCACTTTACATAGGCAAAATAAATCAATCTGCATATTTTTTCTTCAAGGTGATCTCACCTACCACACCGTAACCCATAGGATCCATGTATGGTACCATTTTCCTACATGTGGTTGATTTTTATGGTACATTAGCAGATAAAATGCCAGTCGTAATTATGGATGCCATGGCTTCGATTTTTGGGCACACCGAGTGTTTCCAGGTTTTAACGATGTGGGTGTGACTTCTCATCGTTGGGAAATCAGTGGCTTTGGAGATGATTTGAGATACCTTCGGACACAGGTCTGGAAGCTGAGAAAAAAGCGCAGACAGTGGATTTGGATGATGACTTTTTTCAATCCAATGAAAACAAGAAGAACTGATGTGATTTACAGGAAACATAAGCACCCTAGTACATCAGTATATCATCAAAATTTACTCGAATTGGCAGAGTCTTGCTAGAGTGGATCTATCCAATGTTATATGGGTGTTTCCTAAAATGGTGGTACCCAACAACCACGGGTTTTCCTACAAAAAATGGTCATTTTGGGGTGTTTTGGTCATTTTGGGGTGTTTTGGGGTACCACCATTTTAGGAAACCCCCATATGGCCTAAACGGGTCTTCCACTGTTCAAACCATCATTTTGGGGTCGTCAACTTCAACGGCCCCAACTTCGCTCAGTGCCGTTTCAGGTGATCAGTGCCGTGCAACGTGCACGCGGCGTCTTACGAAGATCGCTGAGGGGAACAGCGTGGTCTGAACGGTGCCTTTGGGGTGATGCAAAACGCGGTTAGCTTTTGGCAGTTAGCATTGTGGAGGATTCGGGATATCTTAAGATTAGATATATCAGACATTGTTTGAAGATGAATCCATTTTAGCACCAAACATTTCATTTTAGCTGTGTTTTGAATGTTGGTCCGTTCTGTGCTTTTTATTTCCAGATTTTAAAACCTGGTTTGAACATTGGGGTCGCCGAACGGCCAAAAATCCTTCAACTGGGAAGTTGATGTGCTGTTTCCAGAGTTTGATGGAGAAACAGCCCAGCATCAGGATTGCAACCCCTCCAAAAAGATCATAAATTTGATCAATATGCATATATATATATATACCCTCCTATACATACATAATCCTTGATCCATGTTTGTTGCGTTTATATCAACCACATGGTTGATTTTGTTGGAGGGGATACTTTGATGATGTACTCATTTGAATCAGATCCATCAAGGTGAAGATGCCGCAGCAAACATGCATTGTGTAGTGGTTTTTCTATTCCTACTAATATACACACACATCATCAGGTATCCTCAGCCGGGGGTATATGTTCAATCAATATCAATTAAACGATTTTGTTTGGGGAACCTCTCTTCTAGTGACAGGTTTGCTTGTTACAAAAGACAGCAAGTTGGCCTCAGTTGGCCATATTCTATCATACATATCAAAAATAAGGCAAGTAACTCCCACTTGGATTGTTGATGTGGGTCTGACGAATGGCTGAAGAAAGTGTTGTTTTCTTAAGTGAAATGAGTTGCATCTCTTAGACAAAGATAGAACAATCATGCGATGCAATGCGATTGAACAAAACCATGCATATATACAATATACAAATCTACAGATGATTTGAGGCAGTCCATCTGCAATCTCCCAAGGATATCAATTGCCACTCCCAAGCCATAGAGGACTAGTAGTCAACTCCAGGAATCTAGGAAATGATGATGCCATCTGCAGAGCACCACATTCCTTCATTTCGCCCTGGAGGCCTTTAAGCCCTCACGAGTTGGCGCAAGAAAGTGTTGCTTTGGCGAGTCGTGGACAGCGCTTATCTGCCGAGAGTATTGAATGGCTGGTGCCGCGGGGGGTGGATATGACGTGAGAAAGCTAAGCATATCAAAGTATGGAAACTTGAAAAGGTCAAAGGTCATGTAGTCCTCAGATCTAAGAGCTAAGATTTCCAAAGAAGCAGTGGGAGAACAATTTGGGTTTGTTTTCAGTGATTGAGTTATGTGAGACACACAATATCAGTGGCGCACCCTGTGAGTTCTCAACGAAGGATACAGTTGACCTGAAGTTATATAGATACTAGTGGCAGGAACAGAAAAGGGACTGTTCCAAGCAGGATACAAGTATGTGATACATTACATGCTTGTATCTAATATGTTTCATATGTGTTTATTTAAGTTTATTCTCAACCATTACTATTGGTTTGTTAATCCATCGTCCCCTTCATAGGTGCAACGAATTTCAAGCCAAGAGTCCAGAGGTGATTCTCGAGATGATGATGGTCTCCTTAAGTTACCTCTTTCGCAACATATGAATGATATGTTCTTACAACCCAATATCATCATTTGTCCTCCTCTGCTGTTGATGGACAAAATCCAGAAGTTTGTTGATACTGTAGCTAAAAATTCCATAAAATTCCCTAGAAGGCAATATAGATGTTGATTCACGTTAACTGGTCAAAGTTTGGTTCTGAGATTTTTTGTTTTCATCAGCTTTGGGCACCTCATCGGAGTCACAGGTACGCTATGCAGCCACCAGTTACGCGATGAAGGCTTGGCGTTGGGAACCCAATTTCTGTGTGGCCAACCTCTATCGCGACCCCGACGCTCGAAGACCAAAATGGAACGAAACGAGGTCGTGGAGGATTAAAAAAAACACATGTTTTGTGGGCTGGATACGAAACGGTGTCAGGAGTAACTTCGTTTTGAGATGACATATTAATTTGTTTTTTCAGAAATGAGGATTGAATGAGCAAATGGTTGCTGTTGGGAAACATTGATATCCATGGCGTGTTAGATTGCCGTGGGGTTGTTTGATCACATTTTTATGTTTGGGGCTCCTCGTAACCTTCACTAGCAACTGTTTGTCAGTGAGGAACATACTTATATACATATCCTGTAACTCAGCCAAAACGCTATTGAATTATCATGCATCAAAACGCAACAATTTCTCAATCCGAAACCTTCCGGGTAAATCACAATGCCACATTGTGCATTGTCATCACTTGATGTTTCATTGCACAATCCAGATCTAACATATCTATCTATTTGAAGATAAAGCCTTCTGCAAGCGGAAACACACTTCCAAACTCTCCATCTCTTGGAATCTAACCACGGATCTCCGACAATTGTGAATATTGGATCTAAAATACCATGGGGTTCAGATGAAGGAATTCTTCACTCATACTCAAAGATGCATGTAGAATCTGACATCTCTCAACCAACCAACCAAACCTCATCTCCAACCCATCAACTATCTTTGTAGCTCCAACATGATGCAACTTTTTCCACCAAAAACATGTGGGTTTTTCGTCCACTCAACATCTTCGAAATAAAAAACAACAACAAACAAAAACATCCCAAAAACTTGGTCCCAAAAGAAACTTCCCTCCTGAAATTCCTAAAATTCCCCCATCTTCTTTTGTTGGAGTCATTATTTACATTTCCCAAGATGTTTGAGGTTGTCCCAAACAATAACGTGGTGCCATTCAACACTATTCCTTTCCTCCAAAAAAAAGTCGCCAATGGCCAAGGAAGATTTCTTGGGGGCGCATAGTGATCCAGTGGAAACCATTGGTCCCTGGGCCATCATTGCCTCCGTGACCTTTGGTGCTGCTCGTCACTTTCGTATGAAACCGGTAGCACCTATCAGCTATACTGGGGAAGGTGGGGTCTGGAGGAGAACAGGTAGTGAATGCACAAAAATGGTGGTTTGGTCTTGGGTATCGGAACCTTAGAGAAAATAAAGAAATCAACTGATAGATATGGCAAATGGATTGTGATTGTTTCTTGAGTTGACCAAAGCTTGTTTCTGGAAACAAGTCGCATACCTGCATTGTTTCTTGTTTGTCTTTTCAGTTAAAAGTGAAAAACATGTGGTTACGGGAAAGATGTGAAGCAACCCATCTTTGTCAAGGTCTTTGTGCCTTGATACTGGGATTTTTTTATGGCCGTTGATTCCAGTTGATGACCCAGAATATGTTTTTTTTGTTCAAGTTTTGTAACGTCCAATGGCAATGATACCGATTTTGAGATGTGTGACTTAAACTATGTTTTTTTTTCGAAGATGTTGGAAGAGTCCACCAAGGTGTTTAACAAACTCAATCAACTCGATTTGCTTCAACTTGGCGGGTTTTCACATTTGAAGCTGGCAGGTGGTGGGCGCATCACATCTTTTAGCATTCGATTACCTCACAACAGCTTGTTGGTTTGTTGGGAAGGTTTCCAAGAATTTTGGAGACACGAGGTGAGACCGGAAAAATGATGAAAAATTGTGGTATTTTTGGGAGGGGGATGATTATACTACACAGTTATATGGGGATTTTTAAAAAAAAACAATGAAAGGGATACTATGAACCAATCATGAATCAAACAGTATAATAGGAATGTCATAACTAGGTTGTGTTTTTTCAATCATTTTTTAATTTTACCCCTATCTGGGGAAATGATTCATTTTGACTAATATTTTTCAAATGGGTTGAAACCACCCACTAGATAAGTGTTTTGAACATTGCTCATGTGGAAGATTTTGGGTCCGGTGATTCAATGGAGGGAGTTTTGGACATACCGGAAACGTGTATGTGTTCTACAGCAAGGATGACAACACACTCACTGCCCAGAGCATGAGGATGAAGTTTATCCCAACATTTGGCAAACAATGCAATAAAACCAAGTTGACATATTTGACTCATCAGTTCTTTTGGACTTTCATTCTTTCATCCACTAACTCCCAAACTCATCAACTAACTCCCCTCATTTTTTCACCACCATTCTTGTCACCAACACCTTTTTTTGTGTTTTGTGGGCAAGGTCCGCAAAAAAAAACAAAATGGCTGTGGTTAAAATTACCACCGTGGAATCTTTTCAGCCGTTTTCAGACCTTCCACCCCCTGAGGTGCCCAAAGACAAGGGCCTCACTTCTCATAGCATCAGCGGCCCTGCGCGATTGAACTTCACCTTCCGAAAATCGGTGCGATGCAAATCTTGGGGGGGGAAGAAAGGTCGTGGGGTGGAAGTGAACGTTATAAAACATCTTTCTTTTTTTCGGGGTTGAAAAACATTGATGATTTTGATTGTTTATCATTTTTTGTTGTTGTGAATTGTGTGTGATTTATTTGTAATTATCATTTGCTGGCATGAAAGAAGAATAAGTGTTGAATTTCAGGCATGCCCAGGAAGTATATATGAGGTCCCTTCACTATTTGCGTTCATACAAGTATCCTCGGAGTGATCATCCCAGCTGTGGGATTGAACCCAAGAAAACAGACACCTAAAAAAGGTGCCATTATCGATGATTCCAAGCCATGCAAAATAATAAAGAACTGTATAAATTTGCCCATGTTCTTTTGAAGAACCAACAACATATCTATTTTGACCGCACCTCAAATCATTTGTTTCGTCACGACATCTCATCACCTTTGAGTCCTGTTTCTTTCCTTTTGGTGTGAATCATGTACTTTTCTTATTTTGGAACAAGTTTGGCATTCCGCTCTTGTCTATTTCAGATCCCCTTCGGTGGTACTCCCTTTTTTTTTACTGAGAGATTCTTATGACAATGAACTTTCCAAACACCAACCCTGAAACACAGATTAACTAATTGTTAACCTTCTCAGAATGAGTTGAAAAAGGCATTTCAAGTTGAGATCTTCAGATCCCCTCCTTTAACTCCACCAACCTGATACACCTCATTGCTTTGATTTGGGTGACATCCTTTCCACACGGTGCGTCAGGTAGGTGCCGTGGCCGCACGAAAGCCCATGTGCCATTGTGGTCGGAAGGCTGATTTGAAACCTGTTTCTTGGGATGTTGACGAGTGTTTTTTTGGGAGGGTGTTCTGTTCTTTGGTTTGGGTTGCAAATACATCTCTAAAAATACCTTCTGGGGCCAAGTTGGATGGAAGTACTGGCTATCAGTTTTGTTGTTGTTGATTTTGGGAGCAAAGCAACAACTTGAAATTTGGAAGCTGGAAGCTTGTGTTTCAATGGAGTCCAGAAGCACTGAAGAAAGAGGCATAGAGAAGCTAGTTGGTAGATAATTCACCCTACATGAAGCATTTGGCATACATGAAAATTCGATGCGTCCTGTATTTGTATCATAGTCAGTAGTCAAAAATCATGCTTTGATCGAGTGTATTGGACATTTACGGCCCTTAATGTCCGGTATGAATTGCAAGATCTCCATTTTGTCAAACCATACCTTTTTGACATAGTATCAAGCAACTCCTGGATTTTCATCACCTTAGTTTTGTCTCTTTGCCAGTGATGTTTGAGGTTTTAAAAGCTTCACGCAATCGGGGCAGATATTTTTGGTCCTGTCGGAATCCGCGAGTAAAGACACTTGACCGAATCAGAGCCGATGAGGGAAGTTTTTCAACAAAGGTTGGGGATGTAGACGATGTAGACCTTGCTCAAAAGTTGTTCGTTTGGTCATCTAATCTAACATGGTTACAATGGTGCAATAGCTATACACAACATATATTATTCTTGTTATTCATGGTCCAAGCTTAGAGACTGTGGATATTCCTACACTATTTCGGCATGAAGAACCCTCCAAAATCGTGGAACTACATATTTGTATATTTGGGATGCGTTGAGACAAGTTGTGCAATGATTGAGACCCTAAGGATGAATGATTACATCTGAATGTGACAAGACTCTAATGGACAAAAACAGCATCAAGTGGCATGGCAGCTTGTTCTATCTATATAGCAATTCAGTGGCATGCCATTGAGGTATGATAGTTTGGGGGTTGCCAAAACCTTGAAACGTTGCTAAATAAACTATTCATTTTTTTTGAAGGGATTTTACCCATTTTTATGAGGTACGATCCTAAGGTACACAAGTAGCAACGTAAAATATCCAAATGTACTCCCCAAAAAACAAACGAATGTCCCCTGAAAATCAATGGATGGAAGATGTGTTGCCTCTTGAAATAGTCTCTTTTTAGGGGACATGTTAGTTTTCAGGGGTGTATCTATGTCAACCATGGATGATCAACGTGAATCGCTTGTTTGGTCGCATTCGTTGGTCCCATGTTTTTTTGCAGGAAAGGCACTTACAGCACTTGCGACTTCTTCCAATGGGACGATGACCTGTTGAGGGCTAAGGACACCATGTTTCCAGCGTGTTTTATGGCACCAATATCTTTATAGTCATAAGAAAACAAAATCTTCCCGAGATATACCCTCCCTGAAACTAACAGTTTCGCCCCTGAAAATGGATGGTTTGAAAACTACCTCACTTTTGAGGCCCGACCTATTTTCAGGCCCTTTGGCTGTTAGTTTCAAGGAGGGTCGTTCTTGTGATTTTTTCAGCAACTTGGTTTCCTGCAGGAGAGTGGCACTGTTGCAGCCGTTCCAAAGGGAGAATCACGCTTGGTGGTGGCAGGTGCCACCAAATGTAATGATTCCATGCAAGTGAATAGCCATACAACACCTTTGAATATTAACCATTGTTCTATATGTTCAACATTGTTCAACCATATTAGGTGGGAACTTATGTTGTTTCTTCTGAAACCTTGATGCAGATTTCTTCGAAGATAGGCTGAAAACCATTGGTCTGAAGTGGATTCCAACGGTTGTTTGATCATGGGATTTCTTGACAACTTGGTGTTCCATTGAATCACAATATTAAACCAGCAGGAATTGTGACATCCAACATTATCCATTGGAAGAAGCACCGCTTAATCGATCAACACCAAAAAACGTTAACAATCAACTGCATTAAGCAAAACACACAGGATTCCATAAAGATTACTACAATCATAAAGTTCCATCGCAGACTCGTGCAGCGGCCGATTCTCTACCAGGATCAAAGACCAACACAACAAATGGAAGTACTGCTTGATGTGTGAAACGCTGGAAATGTACGATTCTGGTTGCATCTATTGGTGACCATTTTTGTTGGTGTCATCATTTGGCAACGAGTGTATATAGAGATCAGCTGCATGGATTTGTGTTTTTTGTTGGGGCCGCCCGTGGCCCCGAATTTATGCCAATTCGTGTCGTCGAAGACTGCAATTCTAATTAGGTCCGTGCCAAACCAATTGGCGTCGATTGTTGTGCAGGGACTCGTCCAAATTCATTACTTACAATACAGTGACATGCAGGGTGAACAAAACAACGCGACTGAACTTAGGGATGGCTATCCTCAAATTTTGCGAAGCTCTTTTCAGTTGTGGAAGCCACTACATTGTGTAGAAAGTAACATTCATGGATTGACCGACGTAGATAAAAATCAAAATCTGTCAGAACCAGTTCTTTCTTTGTCATTGCCGCTTGGTGGTTCACAATCATGGATATTTTGCCCACAAGGCACAAACTTAAAGCTCAGTTCTGCAACCAGTGCATCGGGGAGTCAGTCAACCATCGGGGATCTTGGGGCCACTTGGGGGGCATCGGTTGGTTTGCACAAGAAGCAACTGACGTTTTGGGGGTTTGCAGGTACTCTTTCAACCTTTTGTCCTACAATAACAAATAGTATAAGCAAATATAAGCAGAATCCTTGTTTTTCAATGTGCAGAAACTAAGCCACTAATCTTTCTGTATGTAGGCTTGCGATCATTCCGGGAAAAAAAAATCAAAAGCCGAGAGCAACAAAAAAGGATCTAAAGAAAAACATCTCATAAAACCTATTGAATAATAAATAACCATTTTTGGGGTCAAACCCATGACATTTCCACATTTTGTTGGGGTCAGTTCATTCCTTGTGGTCATGTCTATCATCTCCTGTGCTGAAACTCCTTTGGCTCTGTTGTCAAGAACGCGGTCGGCTCCGGGCTGCGGAGCTGCGGCTCGTGCTCAGTGGCTTCGCCCCTGGGTTTTCACGACTTCATGACTTGTTGGGTTTGCACATGAATTGACCTTGAAATAACAAGGGTTGGACAGAGAAATTGATGAACATGGAAGGACATTTAGGGTCAAAAGATGTAAGTATTTTTTTCTTTTTGGAGAGTATGTATTTGTGTGATTGTTTCTACCTTGTTTTTTCTTGCAAGGTTTGTTGGCAGACTTTGCAAGACAGCTGATATATCAAGTTTACTCCAATACTGAAACCCTCAATTTACCGAGAACGGGCTCTGAAATGATGTTCATTCGGTTTTCAAGCCCATGTTCTGTCACTTGTGGGTGAACCATGTTCGTTGAAACATCCACGGGTCCAATCTACTGCATCACGTCAGCGTGATCCTTGTCGGAAGTTCCCCCCCCGTACCCATCGGCTTGATTGAAGCAATGAATCCCAAGATCGAATCCCAAAGAGTTCGGATCTAGCAACTAATCAGACTATAGTATCTAAGTATGTGACATGCCATTGTTTTTCTGTTTTGTGTTTTTTTCCATTTGATTTGTGAATATAATATAGATTCTATATAGATGTTATTTTTTGATCCAGATACTTTTGCAAGGTCATGGCAGACTTGCTAACGGAGCGCCCGTGCTCTCAGTTGGATGTTTTTTTTCGGATTTGACGGAAGCTTCCAACAATCAGGCTAGTTCAGGTGAAGAAATTGCCCTCCCGAAACCGGATGAAGACAAGAGTTCCCTTTTCCGTGGGATGCTACTGACAATCATACATCCAATGGTAAAGAAGGAGTTGCCATGATTTTCACGATGTTTTGTGCATGTTTCAGCCAGCTGGCATGAGAAAAGGAAGTTACACCAATACCAGATTGGGGAGCATGCATTCAAGTCCCGCTTTCTGTTGGGCATTTTGCGGCTATTAAGCTACCATTGTCATGAAAGAAACGATAGGATGTCATTTCTGCGGACCATGTGGGTGTTAATTTTCTCGGCTATGCCCACGTTCCTCACCATTGACCAAAATTTAACCAGACAACCCATCATTTGCCCTGGTGAAGGTCAAGTATCTCTGCTAGATGAGCTTGCCAGCACTGTCAGCAGCATCTGGGACGTGACAGATTTGGTGCTGGCTGGTACTTGAAAATATGAAGTACACACTGGTAAACCAACATAGCAGGCCTGGATATCACATTTGAACTTTTGTTCCCCAATCCTTGATCTCACTTAACAACTGGGAATATCAGTTTCATCTCACCTTTTTTTTTAGGATCGTGTTGTGCCCGATTGAAAAGCTGAGATGATCCAAATTTGGAGATCAGATGGGTAACGATTCCCTACCAATTCAAAGACACCCTTAAAACCATTTGTCAGGAGAATTGGAAGGTGAGATGTTTATGCAGGTTTTATGAGCCCTGGAAGTCAAAGACTAAATTAGTGGTCCGCGACTTTGGATGATTAAAATTGCGGACTTCCTGAAATAGTCTTTGATGAAAACTTATTTTTGAATTGTCTTTGGACTTCCATGGTCAGTTTTAGTTTTACACCAAGAGTGTTTTGTCACATTGTTCATCACATTTCTTTTGGAGCTGAGAAGTGGGTTTCTTGAACTGTCAGTCTGACACAAGAAAGCGAAGCTTGGGGATTCCTTGTCATACTGGTTGCCAGAAGAAAGCACTTCAGTTTGTATTAGGACTCTAGGACAGGTTCCGACGCTTGCAGTGTATATTTAGCACTGCACTATAAATTAGTGTTACATTATATTATAGTTCCAGCACTGTGCGTGGATTTCGATTGTTCTCTTTTATCTTCCCAGTTGTCCTCCTCAACATTACCATCACTATCACCACCGTTGCCGGTTTCGGTCCTTATGATTTCTGGCCACGAGGTGGTTTGCAGGATGACGGACCCGGAGACAGCAATGCGTTTGAGGCTACAGGGACTCAGCAGGGATCAGTGGCAGTTCATGTTTGGTTGCTTCATTTGATTGTAAATGTCTATAATCGATTGCTTCATTTGATTGTTCATGTTAGGTTGCTTCATTGATTGCCACTTGTGGAGTAGAGCAATCACCACCACCATATTTGAAGAGACCCTGATCATTGTTGTGAGGCCTTTCACAAACACTGGCAGTCTGTGCGCAATCAGCACTTCCAAAAAGAGGCTCGTCAATTGCATTGGGCACATGAAGGATCGATGGAGTTGGATAGGTGATGAGACTGGAATACATTTAATCATAAATATGAATGTATGTTCTTTGTGGGAAACATGATGCCATGAAGATGCGCGCTTCAGACTCATTCTATGTCCACATGTTCCCTTCTTGTTTTTTTTTGAAATGCCTGGTTCTTCGGAACACTTTGTATCACAGACAATTATCTGTCCAGATGCGCAAACATTATATGCTTGTGAAACATTAAGCTCTCCATAAAGTTATGATTTTTACATCCATAGACTGATAATCTTTTATTTGTTCCTAAGTATAGCATTGTATCAACCCCCTCTCCCTTCAACCCCATCGCAGGGCTCGAAACGCCGTGAGCGCTGGCGATGGACTGTGCTTTTTTTTGTTCATAGGGGGGAATCAAATCCAACCATTCTTGGATGGAGGGATTGTGAAATCGGTCATGATGGGAATCTCCGGAAAGCAAACACAGATTTCATGGAGTGGGATAAGTACTCTTGCTCGTGGCTAAAGTGCTTACACTACACTGTTGATACTGATGTTTTGACCATATTTTCCTGCAGATTTTGGTAGAGATGGTCAGTTGGAAGAACAATGTTGTTTGAAACGACTCTCCCAATATAGGCATTTTACTAGGTGGTTCTTTGTCATCAAGGCTCAAGTTTACTGAGCTTTTCAATAGCAACTGACATGCACCTGAGCATGTAGGATGGAAGTCCAGCACTAATAGGCAGTTTGGTTGAAACAAGTGACAAATTGCCAACGCGTTTCTAAATCTATCGTGCAAACTAGATTTATTTGTAGTTGCAAATGTTTCTGTTTGCTGCTCCAAGGATTTTGGGATACTTGACAATGTTCCATGTGTCGGCCAAACATACTTTGGTTTAGGCACACAGTTCCAGTCGATGTGTCACGAACATGTTGAGATATCTACTACTGGAAGGGTGACTGCGCCTTATTTTGGAGTTGTTGTTTTGCGATGAGTTAAACTGAACTCCGGTTAAACTCCGTATATTTCCGTACAACACACCACTTACCTACATGTTCGTTGGGGTGGTTTCTAATATTGTTGATTTTTAGGGGAAATCAAATGAGTGGCTCCACCACCAACTAGTAGTGACTTCTATCATTTTCTGTGGAATTTTGGCCTGTCCATTTCATTTCAAAGGCGCCTTTGCCTGCAGGATATGCCAAATGCAAGAGATTTGCAATTCCGCTTGTGAAGAGCTAGACACTCAGGGGAGCCTTGATGTTGTTGATGTTGGTTGTGGTTGTGGTTGTGGTTGTTCTTGTTGTTGTTGTTGTTGTTGTTGTTGTTGTTGTTTTTGTTGTTGTTTTTGTTGTTGTTGTTGTTGTTTCACTAAAACACCGTGGGCAAATGTGGTTTTAGGAAAGCCGGCAGGGTTGATGGATATGGACATTTGATGAGACAATGAGTGGTGGGCTCCCAAATCCAAAGTGGGTTGCAATACCAATTGTTTTTTTTTTTAACGTTACCAGTGGTTTGAACCAATTTTAGAGGATGATAGCAGAAAAAGCTCAGTCACCTTTACGATGCCTGAGACAATTGGGATTGTAACCAGGTTTTCCGATATCAAATGCAGATTATATATCATATATCGATTTCTGAACCTTTTTTGCACCAAAATATTTGGCCTGCAACTAAAAACACGACTGTTTTTTTCTCGACCTCGCCGAGGCTTGACAGCGTGCTGGGTCAATTGAGCGAGTTGGACCGACAGCGCTGTGAGGCCGGTTGACATGGAGATCGGTTCTGGGGTGGATGTTGGCAACACAAAGTTTTTGGATGTTGGATATAGGTTAACAAAAAAATATGTGTTGTTGGTTGGCACATTCAGGGAGGTAAAGGTAAAGATGAGGTTTGGTTTAGGGAAAGGAACAACTTGGACTTAGATAATTCTGATATTTTCACAGATCAACTGTTTTGGACTTTGGGAATGGAACAAAAGATCAGTTTTCATACAGGGTAGATGATTGACAAAAGCGTAGGTTGGCATACGTGAGATGATGGTGTTTACAAATTTTGGCCGTTTGTTCAAATTGGAACGGCTGGATCTGCATTTAAAGTGAGTGGAGAAATAGAATGAACGATTCAAGTTTGTGACTCGAATTGGGTTCAATCATTTGTGTCAGATACAGTATGCATCCGGGTTTTCTTTGAGCTATTTCAATATTTTATAGTCGACCCTTACAAAATACAGATATTTACGTAGAAGTAGTGTTTGTACTTTGTACCATAGCAATGTTGGGCACGTTTTCCCTGGGGCTTTTGTTTTACTATATCCAGTTGATGGGGACCTGACAGCTGCTGCCAAAATCATCAGGTGCTACGGAAGACCACGGCCTTGCACAAGGAATGTGAACAAATGGTGCAGGCGCCACAGCGATGCCTCTCCATTTAGCTGATTCGTTTCCATGCTACCTATATTATAGGCTGGAAGTGGGTGCCTCAAAACTTATAAAGTTGCTGAGAAACAAAGCCTTCCCAACAGGAAAGGAGTCCAACCATCCATTTTGAGGGGCTATTTACTGCATACATCATACATCCAACATCACTCGTGGTTATCGCTGGATTGGCGCCGCATCTCTCGAAGGATCAAGAACGCTTGGCGGCCGAAGCCGAGGTCGGTCCTTGCGAATACGTTGGTTGTAGGGTGGTTTTGCTAGAAATAAAAGCTTATTTGAAACGACAGAAGACTTCAAGTTCAGGTATAGTATAGTCTAGTCATAGTCCAAATTTGGCTTGGTAGGTGTTGCTGTTCCTGAAATCCATTTGGAGTGGTAGGAATTTATATACATGCTTATTCCCGAGTCATTCACGTTACTGATGTGGGAAGTATTGACCCTAGAACAGGAAGTATGTTTTAAACATTCTCAATCTGGTAGATTTCTGTGTGCAGATTCACAATCTTGAGCGTCTAGACAAGCAACACACATGTCAATGAATGTGAAACCCTTGAGGGCTTTCAACTTGCTGGTAAATTTTGACGTTGACAGAATTTCATCATGAAAGTGTATACCTTTATTTCAGATAGTTGAAAAACTTGGAGAAAACTCCAGCCAACATGTACCAGATACACCATCCACTTGGGCAAATTATAGAACCAACCCGCCAAGGGATTCCCCCCCAAATTGCTGGTTTTTAGTAATGGAATTTGCCGAAAATGCCTGGCAATTCCGGATTCCAGGAATTATACCCCCTGAAAACTAGCAGCTCTCCCCTGAGATGGGTAATCGTCCCTTTTCAGGGTTGACATTCGTTCAATTCTCGGGGAGGGTACTCGTAGTCATGTGCTCAAAATCCATTCCTTATACCCCTTCAGGCCTTGGCTGAACGTTTAGATCATTTCGATCGCGTGGCCGATGTCGCGCTGGGAGACCTATATACGATGTGGGCTGCTGGAAATTGCAGGGAAATCGCCTATATGTATTAACATTTTTTGTTCCAAGCTACTCTTCTATGTTGTTTTATTCATCCACTTGCTGAGGTGTATGTTGGATCATCAATCAGCAAATGGTCTTCTTGCAGCACCGACCTCAATGGGGACTACACCAGATTGGGCGGGTCAGGCATGGTGAAAGCTCCATTGGCTTGAAGGAATTGCAGCATTGAAGCAAACCTGGTAACATACATTCAGATGGGCTCCAATTATGGTATATTTACCTACATGTGTTTGATTTTCCCGGTAAATGTAGTATACAAATTTGCCATGCATGGATCCTATGGGATTGTAGTTGTTGAGAGTATAGTTAGGTTGTGGCTATACTGCCCTACAGAAGGAATACACCCCCAAGTACCATGGGATCAACTCTTGGTGGCCTTTCAGTTTGAGTTTGGATGGTTGTTAGCAACACCTCATGGAGAACCGAAAGATCCACGTTTTAAGTTGTTTGACCATACAAATGACACCAACCAGAATGTGTTTTTTCCATCTTGCCCTTGGTTGGAGATTCGGTTTCAAGTCACTCCAATGACTTTTACTGCCCAGTGAACTTCTTCAAGAGTTTTTCTGTGAATCCTTAAGATCTCCTTCCAACCTTTTGGTCATTTTGATTCCAAGCCTTCTCTTGGAACAAATCAATGTTGTTGAATCCCTTATTTCAGAGTCACCAGGAAGACTTTCCCACTTGGATTGCTGATGATCGGAATCAAACAAACATGATTACATCTTGTTTCAGCAGTTGCCAACCCCTCAAGCCTGTACCCTCCCAATTCCCGTGTTTTTTTTTGCAAGATACCATATTATTATTTGATGTGAAAATAATCTTTTGATGAGAAAAGATGATCGTAATCAGGCGACCCAAGTGCGGCGTTCATGGAGTCCTTTTACTCACAGTCACTTATACAACTGAAATGTTCTCTCACTGGAAGTCACCAATGCTAGTATTTGTAGTTATTGATCCTGTATAATATATGTAAGTACTCCTATAAGATCACAAGAGCATGAAAGTACTCTACTTACCACCCAGTACCTATAGTGAGTCTTGTTTGCACCCAAGCTTAGTCGTTTGTTTGGTAATATTATGATTTCAAGTTGGTTGGTTGGCAAAAAGACACGAAGCAACAAAAAACGCCAAAAGTTCCCCAAGCGAAACGACCATCCAGACTGGGACTTCCAGCGCGAGTTCGCTTGGAGCTCAATGGGTGGACATGGGACTTAGGCCCAATAGTTCTATGGATTTGTTCCAAAGAATACTGGTGGATTCCTACTTAACAGTAGACTCAATGACCTAACTGTTGTAAGTGATTCTTTTGGAAGGATCAATCAATTTCGTCAGATGACCTCCACTTGATGTCACTAGTAAGTCCTGGGTTTTTCTGTCATAATGTTCATTTGGAAGTGGAAATCTCTTTGTAACACCGCGCTTGAATCGACTCCAAGTGGCGGCGAAAGCCCATTGTGGAATGTAACTGCCATGTAAACCTGTCTGATGTGATGAACAGTTTTCTCAAAGTTTGCTTCCCATTCCAACATTCCAATCATTTGCAAAGCGATTCTCAAAAATCACACATTTTTTTCAAAAAATATGGACTCTCTAACCAACATCAAACAGGCTGGTCGCAAATCTCTCTGTTTTTCTGGGTGATCAAAGTGTTGCAGGTTTGGTGGATCAGATCTGGCTACAGTGCAGAACCTCAGATTTTTGTTTTTGATGTGAAAAAGAGCAGCCAGACACGTCGTCTTTCAACCCGAATAACGTGCACCAATTTGTAAAGATAAAAGGATGGTTTTCCAGGATGAAGGGGATTAAATATGAGGATGAAGGGCATTTACGATGGATGATTATACCAGCAATCCTGCATTTGTACAATACAAGGATGAAGGGGATGTTTGAACCATGGACCGAATTTTGATGTTGTTTCCTTTGAATGAACGGATGATGTTTCATGTACAGTATTTGAAAAAAAACAAGAGTTGTGTTTTCCGTTTATCACGGTGAGAATATCAGTAATATAATATGGTGTTGTAAAAGGGACCTTTGCCATTGAGGTCAATGCACATAAGTGGCTTTCGATTCTTCAATGCCATCTTCAAAAAGCTTGTATCTACTTTTCAGCAACTTCACCCATCAAGTGATAAGTGATGCGATATTTATGCATATAAGGAATGCTTACAGCAAGATGTCAGACATGTTGTTTTTTTTGTGATGCTGTGCTAAACTATATGTATGATTCACCCGGTATATATAAACATTGATTTCATGGAATCTCACTTCAAAATCTTTCTCATTGATCCCATTCCCATCAATTTGAAGAAATGCAAGTATAGAACAACAAAAGATTTACACCTAACGCAATAATTGGATATTTTGGGTGTACGTGCCGTCCATGTTCCGGAGGTTTTTACTAGGTAAACCTCATGCTTGCTGTTGTATGTGATTGGGAGGTGCTGGATCAAATCGATGGATCCTTGGGTTTTCTGGAGTTGCATCCAGATTTCTGTCCGGGAGAACCCAGAAATTGGTGGGAGTGACGTGGAGTGGTTTTCCATGTCAGGGTGAGTGAAACGGTTGAAAAGGAAAGGGCTGAGTGTTAAAAAAAGTTTAGGGATTCTTACTAAATGTCATAAAAGTCTGAAAGATTGAAGCATTTCATACCTGTTGGAATGCATGGTATGATAATATTGAAAGGAACAAATGGTGCCATTAATGTTGATTGTCATAAACACAACTTCTGAAGACTTGACACTGGCTTTCCTGACCATTCAGGAAGTTTTTGGGGAAAATCACAGGTCAAAAGCTGGCACAACTTCTTTTCATAGGAAGTTTGATGGAACTTTATGGATGTCTCCAGTTTCACCTCCATTTTGGAGATTTTTACCGTTCTTACCCTTTTGGTAGACAGGTTAAGCTATAGTTGTAGGATTTGGGGTTGGTTGGCCAAACCAAATACTGTAACTTTTGTTGGGACTGGTGAATTCATTGTGGAAAGGGGAATATGTCCAAGATATTCCATGGATATTCCCACATTGCAAGTACCGCCCCCCACCCCGAAGAAAATAACGAATGTCAAAAATAGCGATAATCTAAATATGGAAAATGAAATTTCATCTTCCAACCATCATGTTGGTCAAGGAATCGGGGATATGTTAGTTTTCATCATAGTTTTCCAGGGAAATAAGACACGCTTGTTTTTTTGTCTTCCAACCATCCATTTTGCATAATATGTGTGTTTGTGCGGGAGCGTAATTACGTTTATGGATCCAAGGATCCCCAAGCCTTGCCACCATGAAGAATAGTGTGAATTTCTGAGGTCAAGCACAACCATATACGCATCAGCCGGGAGGACTTAGATCGTGATGGTGATGGTGGATTGATGGCAGTAGGATGAACAACAAGCGGAAACAAAAAGTGGTTGATGAGTTCAGTTTCATGTAGATTACTATGAATATATGTTTGATTGTTTGGATATGCAAACATCAGCTGTTGGCGTCTTGCCGATTTGGACTGAAGCAGTACAAATGGGCAAAAGGCCAACAGCATCACAGCATGGGTTTGCAAGTTAAAGATCCAGCCTCAGTTGGCTCATCAGGGAAGGCCTTGCAAATCAGCAACACGCAACGTTGAGTGAACCAAACGCACGGAGAGTCAACCGCAAAGATACATTGACCTGATCAGCCTGGTCATCCATAGTGGTTGTGGTTGTACCTTTTTCTAAAGAGATCTATATATAATTAAATCTCGTTACATACATCCAAACATATATATCTTGGTAGTTGACATGTTTACATTGTATATAACATAAATATATGTATAGTTTAGGTTTATGGATCCCCCAAACAATAACTCTTTAACCCACTATCTCAGGAACTTATACTCTATTTACAAGGCAATCAATAACACCCTCTAATTGATCCCTACAACTGAGGTTTGAACATCTACGGAACAGAGCCTGTTTGGCACTGCGTCTCCTGGCGCCCTCCAAATGGCTTGTCCATGGCTGTTTTCTGTGAGGTCATTTTACTACTGTCTTCGGTGACAAAAACTGAGAAATTTGATAATTTTACTTACTGTACACATGAAATGGGGACTGTGTGGTTGTGACTATGACCAACATGTTTGTAAAGGAGTATGGATCACATGATCTGAAGTAATCACTACAATAAGATCGAATGTGAATTGGTTCCGTCAACCGCTTGATGCCATGAGATGACAAGTTAGGACCCATGAGGTTCACTGCTATCCCTCCAATCCAACGTCCACCCAGGAGGTGGGGGAGGGCCATCCAGCCATCAAGATTCTCATAAGTTCAAATGTCAACCTTTGGGCCATTGATTCATTGTTAATTTATGGGGAGTTTGGAATGAATATTGACAGCTTGTTTGATTTGGTTTTGGGGAAATGAATGAACATGAATGAACACCACTTTCTTTCTTAGTAGAACCGGTGTACTTTTTCACTCCCTTTCGCCGAAATAATCGGAAATCATTCTTTATATGGCTGAGGTTCAACTGTGCAGAGAAGTTTGGAAAAGAGTTTGGCGCAGGTTTGGTGGGGTGCAGTTTCCACCGGTCGGGGTGATTTTTAGAGCCTCATTTTTTCCCAGAATCCCCAGGAGTTTATTTTTTGAGCAGAACGATAGCAGTTTCACAGTTGTTTGCTTTCATGTTTTGCTTCAACCGATGTTTTTTTTTTCTCAGAATTGAACTTTGATAGATTCGAAATGGCAATTATGGTCCATACGTATTGAGTTTCAAAAGAAAAGGTGGATCAAGAGAAGATGATATAATTCTTTGCCAACCACTGGTGACATGTGTTTTTTACCAACGACTTGTATCTAAGTTGATGCCCTGTAGCAACCTTCAGGTGGAACAACAGCTGAAGGATGGAGACTTGCAGACACAGGTGGATGACCCGAGATGGGCGATGATGGGTTGGTAGGTTGATGGTTTCGCCCATGGGAGTTTTATTGTTTTTTCTCGTGATTTATAGAGTTGTACAGTTGTACAACTGTTGGTACTAGTGATATATTGCATGAGGTAAAAATGTAAGGACTATAGTAGAGTCCAGTACAAAAGTCCCAAAATGCAGGAAGTGTGTTACTTTACGGCCCCAATAAAGACTGCAACTACAAAATAGCATCTGCAAAGAGGCTTTGAAGTGACATTGTTTTTCCGTCACAAGGTGGTATAAGAAGAGTCAAACAACACCCAACTCAACTCACCCTGTTCAAGTCAAGACTCACTTCCGGAGGTTCCGCACGTTTTTGGCGAAGATTTTAGATTTAAAAAACCATTTTCTGTGTCCTTTTCTTTTCTTGGGTTGGAGCACCTTGTGAGAGATGTTTTCATGAAATTTCCTGATCACGAGGTCTTCTATACTCAGTTTAAGGCGGCGGCCGCAAGTTACAGGCATGGCCTGGAGGGAAGTGCCACAGATTGCATGTGAAATATGCAAAAAATATGCAAATGCAGTGTCCTGTTGCTTTTCCTTTTCGTTGCGAATTCCAAAGGTCGTTGTTTTCTTATCGGTTGTTTTTTTAGAGGATTCTATTCACGCAAGAATATTGGACCAGTGATGCAATGTGATTCCTATTGATACCCAGTAAAACACATGCTTCAACTTTCCATGTGCTTTGGTCAATCAACTTCTATTCTTGTATGGACACAAAAGAAAAATATTTAAACATGGCATATGTAACATACTTTACAACCCCATCAAACCCACCCTGATGTTTGCATATCTATCTACTATGGAATCCTCTAGTTTACAAGTGGAATAGCTTCAACTTTTTGTTACAATACACCAGTCAAAGCCTCTCTGAACCATATTGACAATTTTCAACAAATTATTTCTCAAACATTGGGAAGGCCCTCTCTTGGTGGCTGTCACAACTATAAAGTGGTGTTTGTTTTTTCTCAGCATAAAGGTATGTATCATGATGTATCATGATTTATCCTTCCTGAAACCAAGCCTCTGAAAATCAATGGTTGAAAGATGAAATATCCTTTTGGGATGGGGCTATGTAGATAGTTATTTTATATGTAAAATTTAGGAAGTGTATCTACTGTGCTTGCATGTTGGAGCGGAATAGGCCATTGCTTTCACTGCTCCACCAACGTCTTGATATCCATGAAACATATGCGGTCGGATGCTCAGCGATGTAAAACATGGTTTCTGCCAATTTCCATTGGGGCAGTCTTTGAGATTTTAGGCAAACCAGTTTTGATTCATTTTTTTTTCAACACATGGGGATGCAAACCAATGGCGAAGGAGAGTTCTAATTGTAGCTGAAATGGTGCATGTATATAGCACCTTTTTACCCAGATCATTTGTTTGGATGACTTGTTTTTTGCCAGCGGTTGGTGCCCTAAATCTACTATAGGATAGCCGTTGCATCCATGCTGGTTGCTTCAGAAACGCGTCATATACTTCACGTCTAATCTCCCATTGGTTTCCGATGGTAGGGATGGTCATCATCCTTATAGTAGGGGTTCATATACCATGATTCTAGGGATTCCCTATAAGGTGGTGGGATGACCATACCCAATAATAGATTTTGATCAACCTTGGCTCATAGAATTACGTAGTGTTATCTAGTCAATGGTTTTTTTTTGGTTCCCGTAAAAGGTGGTAGGTGGTATATAATCCCCCAATTGGCCGTATATACAACTTATATGCCACTTATAGATTGCCTTCTGCGGGGTTATATGCTACCTACGACCTTTTACGGGACCCAGAAACAACCGTTGATCTAGATTGAAGTGACCATCCCGCGACCATCCCCGTGTCATTGTCATTGAGCAGAGGTATAGGGGGAGTTGTGGCATTTGTCGTGTCAATTATCCATTTCTTGATGCTATACCATGTCATTTTTGCCAAAACCTAGGATTCCATAGGGTACTGTTAAATGTTGTACTCAAAACAAGGATTTGCCATTTCAAACCAATGATAGAAGCAATCTGATAAGAATCATCTATACACACTTTTGAGCAAAATGTCCTTTACCTATTTGAGATGCCTTTCAACAAAAAGATGAAATAGGTATATCAAATAGGTATAGGAAATTATGGGAACTACTCCGTAAATCAATGTTTCAACCACCAATGCTTCAACCACCAATGTTTCATGGGAACTACTCATGACCATCAACGGGTTCCAAGGTGACCTTGGAGGAATTGGAAGGTTTCTTCGTTCACCTGAGATTGAAGCTCTTAACGTTGCCTGTTTGGGGACCCTGGGGGGGTCAAGTAGCTGGAATGGAGGAGGGCAACATCACAAGCAATAAGAACAAGAACAACAACAACAACAACAACAACAACAAGCAGAAGAAGAAGAAGGAAGACAAAAAACAATGAGTACCCTTAGTTTACACATTTTGAGAAATATGACCGACATTATTTGATGCAGATCTGGACTTTGCCATTGGCTTTGTCAAAATAATGCCAACGTAATGCAACAAACTTGAATGTGTTTTTATTTTTGGCTGCATGAACTGGATTCGTTGTTTCTCTTTCCATTCGCTTATTCTCAACCAAAAACAAGATCAGCTCAAGGAAATTGCTGTTGTTTTTATGCTGTTGTTCTTTCAAACATCCTGAATTTCCAGCTGGGTTTCCAGAATATCTATCTCTATATTAATATAGAATATCTAATGAATTTGACATGAGATTTGTGTGATTTGATTGTTTCATAGGAATTATTTACCAGAGCAGTGTTCTGCATTGCTCATATGAGAGTCGAAGACTCATTTTTTTTAAGCACAGAAGTTTCCGCATGATTCCGATCTCGAAGCGAGACTTTATGGATTTTCTGAAGTTTATCCCAAAAGCACTTGATGCTTCTGAAAATTTCCGCTGGTTCCCAAAAAGCACGTCCTATTACTCTTCCATGGAAGTTGAGAATGGGTCTCTCCAAGATTGGTTTCCCTCCAAGATTAGTTTCCATTAACTTAGGATGATGTTCCACTTCCATTATGATGGTAGAAAAGGTATTCGAAACGAAAGAACAGGAGAGCCTTGTTTCAGAGCATTTTCTTTTCACCTTAAGAAGCTTTGTCACTGTCGTTGTTCCCTAGTTTAGTATCTGAAGTTTGATCCAAGATTGATATCATGATGTAGTCATACATAACATACCTCAAGATATTCAAAAAAACATGTGTATGTATATATATATATATGCATAATATTTATAATCATATATGAAATAGTAGTGTTTGCGTCGTAGCTTTCGAAGAAATTGTGTGCGTGGATGTCAAACACCTATGACCTTTCACCAAGATTTGCCCCAAAGGTCTCAACGCATTTGCAGTCAGCAGCTCAGGGTTTGCGGGTCGCGGGAGCATCTAAAGGAAGCGTCCCGTAAAATGTTTGGATCACATTTGCCCCTGTTCAACACGAACTTTCTCTGTGAAATAATCACCCGAGGGAGATATGAAAGGTCTGTTGACCTACATCGTGGATCCAAACATGAACAGCCAAACATCGAAAGAAAAGCTGGCAGCTGATTTGTAGCTTTGCATCATGTTTTTTTGATTTTGAGTTTTCCTTTTCGATCCTCAAGTCACAAGTTTTTAGATTTTAGAGTCCACAAACACAGTAAACACACAGGTTTTCGCTGACTTGTTGTTTCTACCGTTGCGACAAAGGGAGGCTTCCACTCTTGAGTTCAATGGATGTTTTGAGGTCCATCGTCCACAAAGATTTGGAGATGAGTCAGCAGGGAGTGCCCAGGGTGATCAGTAGAACATGGCTAAGTTTGTTGTGTTTAGATTGAGAGTGGATCCAATATGAACCTTCAACATTTGCCTTGACAACTGAATAATTTTCTACGTGTTGCTTGTTTTGTTTAATTTAAACAATCTGTGTTTTAAGCCATGTCCTTTGTGTTCGAATGTTTTTTTCATGTTTTCAAGTGTTTTTGTTGGTCTCAAGAAAAACATCCTTTGCCCATCAGGTTGGATGGAGTGTGGCATTTGTTGCTGAAACGTGGCAGGTTTGTAGGTCCTTTTTGAATATGGTGAATCATTTCAAGTGATGATACACAAACAACTTCACATCTTCTTAGGTAGCTGCTGTGATGAAAATTGTGGTTGCTTTGAACATGAGCGGACATAGAAGATGTTTGATCGAAACCAGATCTAGTCATCCAAAATGGGGTCAATTTTACCTGCAAACTCAAGTCTTAAACCATCTTTTTGCACCGGAGCTACTGATTCGGATTTGATTTTAGGTTCCTTCGAATTCCCAAACGAATGAACTCTGCCCTATCCTTTAAGGTGAGGTAATGGATATAAATGATTCCATATTTACACTTATCATATTAACATGGTATTAGGAATGGGATATGTTCAACCGTACTTTGAATCCACATTCTGTTGGTCTCATGCCATTTTTGGGCCATCCAGATCTGAGGTTGGCACCTGCGACACGACAGGCACCAACCTTGGGCGACACGACAATGCCCGGGAGCGAACGAAACCTCCATTTTCGAACCATAAGAACCCCAAAATTCCTACACCCCGGAAGTTTAACATAGCCCTGAAAAATGGTGGGAAAGGAAGACTTTAATCCGGCTTCCTATTGGGTTTTGGTAACTTTTCAGGGGCGAACTGTTATACTTCGGGAGTTGTAATAGATGTTTCCACTGGTTTGATGGAAATGTTTGTTGCTGCGAAAAAGTGCCATTCTTTTTTTTCAGACGTCGTATCATCATATCATTGGATTCGACGAAGTTTGGTCACTCTCACATACTGAATGTTTGGCAACGAAGAGAACTTGTCTGGACAAACATGGTCCATCTTAAGGATCTTCAGAGTACAGTCCTGGAAATTGCCCAGATCATCCCAAATTCTGGGTTGAAAGTTGTGTTGTCAATAGAAGATATGATGACTATATACCAAACACCTCTCAAAAAACATTGAAACAACAACATATCGCTAGTATAGATGTGTAAGGGCTTGTGTCTCCACTCCTTTTTCTTCTTGGAGGTCATGGTTATTTTCTGAATACTCTGGTAAACTAACATAGCGTGCTGAAAACTACACCATGAAAGTACCAAAAAATATGTTTCCTGTTTGGAAATGGTGAATTTCAATCCAGCTACGTTTGATATTTTGGAGGGTCACTGGATCAGTGAGTATCATCCTGCAGTACCACTGTTCATTTCTGAAAGAGTTTTCAAGCCGACAAAGAAATCCAACACGTAGAAACTATCAACAATTGTTGATTGCAGTCAGTTTGCAAAGTCAAGTTGATTATTCAAACTTGTAGATTTTTTCAAGTGAATATTGTTACTCACTATATTTTATAATTATGCAGTTTGTTGAATCACCCTGATCCATGCACCATCCATTCCGGCACAACTCCCGTCAATGGAACTCGTGTTGCCACCAGGCGAGCGCCTATATTTTGGAAATCTCGCAGTTGGAGAAACAATGTTTTGAGGCGAAGAACGGTGAAGTGTTTGCCAGTGGGAGATGATACAACGACCTGGAAAAAACAACCAGCTGCCTCGAGATTTTCCGTAGAATTTCCAGGTTCTATGGGATGTATGTATAAATGATATAAATGCAATAATGCGAGGTCAAAAACCTTTGACAGTTTGGAATTGTCCAAGGAGAGCTGTTTTTTCTTTAATACGGACATGTTTTTTTTGTGGCAGACCCGAAATCATCTATGTATACATTCACATCTTCTCATAGCAATCTTGACCAACTTTTCGGAAGAAAACATCACTGGTCAATTTCCCCAAAATAAGCTGGAATTCATTGATTCACACCCTATGGCTATGTAACATGATGGACGTTATGGTTTATAGTTTTATATTAATCACTTCTTGTAGAAAACAACAAGTGCCCAAACAAACCCTCTAAGCTTGAAGACTTGGATGGCCTTCTTTAGCTTTTTGAAGGTCAACTTACATGAAAATCGGTGGAGAGTTCCCTCAGAATTTCCCTTGTTTATATAGTGCCAAATTTGGTCACCAAATCTTCCACCAACCTCAAGTATGGCAACTGCCAGACTTAGTTTTTGTACCATCCATAAATCTTCCCCCTCACACAAACAAAGTGAGCCAACTTACCAGGCTTACTTTGAGTTGCGTCAACCTCAGGAGGCCTTCTGTCTCAAGGGTCAATTGGTCTGGAGGGATAAACGTGTTTTTTTTTAGTGGCCGTTATAGGAGAATGTTTTTTGTCATGATGGGTTTGTCGACTTGAATTAGGTTTTTCTTTAAAGAGAGTCCTACGTGTTTCATACTAAATGTGTGTAGGTACCCATTGTCAGATGAGTTTTTTCTTGATTAGTAATTTTGAAACTTTCCCTAACCTGACTGAGTTACACTTTGCTTGAAGAAATTGAAGAAACTCTCGCATTTTACGAGGTCAATCATGTATCCTTCATGAAACTCATTTGAACCCTCCCAAAGTGTTCCTAAAAGACAATTTTCCATTTTACAGTTAGGAGATGATATGTTCGTTCCCTGAAGTGTAAAACTCTGTTTTCTCAACCAACAAAAAACATGCATGCGAGGCCTTGCGGTCTTTGATGGAGACGATTGCGGACATTTTCTACCAGACTCTTTGCCAGCAATGTCGGTCACGACACATGTCCAATGTTAAGTTAGGCTCCCAACACATAGGCCATTGTTTCGGAAATTCGCTGGATGTTTGGAAATGGGACATAATGGGATCCAAACAAAAAGCACCAAAAGTGGTTGGTATTTTGAATGTTTCCCTTTCTGAAATACATTCGAAATATTTTGGTAATCTTTTCTTCCTGACGCTGATTGTTGGTTCCGGGAACGCCTGCAACCCCCAAACGAAAGCACCCTGAGCGTCATGAATCTCTGCGATCGATGGTGATGTTTAAGAAACCCGAAGAAATAAAACCACCCTAAGATTTCTGGGATGGATATAAAAACCTGACGGTAAATAATGGGATACAATGGTATATAATATCAATAAAATGGTGCAACATTTCTTTGATCAACAGTATTGTATTAGGAAAATTGCTGTCTATAAAGCTCTTTTGAAATCAGTGAAGGTTGGAGGAAAACCATGTATTTTGAATAAGATGTTCCAGGGTACCTTCTGTGTTCATGCAACGACGATGCTCAAACTGTACCAAGGACGATGAGACCTTTGGTCCAAACCTCAATGTTGAAGCTGCTGACGCTGGTCCAGTGGTACTGTGGTAGCTGGTTAGGTTGAGAGTTGTTAGAGGTGTTAGGGTGGTAGTAGTAGTAGTAGTAGTAGTAGTAGTTGTTGTTGTTGTTGTTGTTGTTGTTGTTGTTGTTGTTGTTGTTGTTGTAGTAGTTGTTGTTGTAGTAGTAGTAGTAGTTGTTGTTGTTGTTGTTGTTGTTGTTNAGTAGTAGTAGTAGTAGTAGTAGTAGTAGTTGTTGTTGTTGTTGTTGTTGTTGTTGTTGTTGTTGTTGTTGTTGTTGTAGTAGTTGTTGTTGTAGTAGTAGTAGTAGTTGTTGTTGTTGTTGTTGTTGTTGTTGTTGTTGTCTGTTGTTGTTGTTGTTGTTGTTGTTGTTGTTGTTGTTGTTGTTGTTGTTGGTTTGATTTCTTCGAAACACTTCTTTGTGTCAAAAAACAGCATGAAACAAGGTTGTTGGATAGACAGTTTATCTGAGGGAGTCAACTGTTTAATCTTGAAGCGACATTTGAGTCTTAAACATCCAGAGAAGGTCACAAGAGAAAATGCCGCAAGCCTTCCAAAACTTTAGTTTGGCTCTAAGACTCTAAGAGCTTGAAAAATGATGGCGCAATGCTCCCCTTTTCCGAGAGGTAATTGAAGCTTTATAGTTGCAGCAAATAGCATAGGATGTACTATTGCTTTGGGGCCAAGGAGTTCAAGTGCAGACGTTTTCCCATGAAAACCAGGATTCCTTCAGAAGCTTGGATGGATAAAACAAATAGCACTGCCCAAATTACAAGTATATATGATATCATTTGATAATACATATCATTAGAACAGCATAAGATGTATAACACAGATATTATGCTACCGTAGTAAGATGCCAATTGGGAGATATAATCATAGATTCAGTATACCCAGCCTTGCATCTCATTTTTTTCGAAAGGTCTTAGCCTGTGACTCCATTGACTCCCTGAGAGAAATCGCCGAGTGCCTGTCCGGTGGCCCCAGTGGAGAAGATGCAGCTGCCGGTGATGGTTTGGTGTAGGTTTGTGGCACCAAAAGGTGAGTCAAATCATAAATGTCCTTCATTTGTCATGGTTTGGGGCCATCTCTTTAATCTTAACTTTTGACCCTTATAGTGGGATAGGGATACGCCATGATACACCATGATACACCATGTCTTTTTTAAATGTATTGTGTGAATGATTGCAAAAGGTGATGCAGTAGATGATTGGCTCATATTTGCTTCATGTTCACAACATCTTCAAGGTGATAGATGTGCTAAATGTAAAGTTACGGTTGGGTTTTGATGAGTTAAATATATAAATCATTGCATGGCATGTGGGTCCCGTGGCCCGTGGAAACCCCGTTGCAGGCAGATGGACGTCATGGAGCCACAGCGGCGCGGATTGCCCAAGCCAACCTACTGGCAGCGGCTTGTTGGTTTTTTACAAGAGTGGGAATATATTTAATATTATATATATTTTTCTGTATGAAATTATATAAATCATATGTATATATATGTTTATATATAGAGAGAAAGTACTATCTAATATCTATATATGCAGATGAACCTGATATATACATACCTATGTATATACACTTGTGTGTGTATATACAGTACTCAGATCCAGCCACAGCTATCCAACTAAATTTGAAGCCATGTGACCCCATCCCAAAATGGTGGTGGTTGTATATGGGAGTGAGTTGCCAGTGCTTTCGTTTCAAGATTCTATCACAGGTTATTTGGTTCAGGCTAGTCAGGCTTACTTGTATCTCCCCAACCTGGTCGATTTTTTTCTTCAGATCAGAACATTGCTGCCTTCCCCGTAGGGTAAGGATCTTTTACCCAAAAAGGTTCGATGTTCTCAGGTGTTAGAAGCTCTTGCAAAAAACGGGCCTTCGCAGGTAGGTCACAATATATCTGGGAGGAAAGATTTCAGTTAATTTCAAAGTATACTGGAACAGTTGGTGACCTGATCACCTCAACCAGCTTGGTGAAATGTACCAAAATGAACTCCCTGGATTTTTGTCGAAGAGAAAGAATCAAAACAGGTGTCAAAAATTCAACGGATCGGTCACGCATTGGTCCTGAGACATCCTTTCAAATTGCTAGGTGTTTTTTTTCCACAGATGTTTTCCTTAGTTCTTCTTATCTTAGTTTCCCAAACTTTCACAAAACAAAAACGATGTGTTTTTTCTTGTTTTTTTCTGAGGCGATCGAAAATGGATTTGGTGTCCTTTCTGGGAATGGTTTATCGTCTTCACAAGGTACCTGGGGTACCCATGGGATGTTGATTTTCAACGTAGAGGTGCGTAGGTGCCTAGCGGATGGTGCCTTCAACCAAAGGAGGTTCCAACAAAAAAACGTTATAAAAGTTGATGATTTCTGGGATTTTATTGAAATCTTTATGTGAAGAGTGATGAGAAGAAACAGGTTTTGTGATTTGGAAGTTTCAACATGTCTTTAGTGAGTTGTTATTTCTTGTTTTGGACGGCAATGGATCGTGATGACGTTGTTTATGTAGATATGGCATGATATGGCTGTTTCATTCTATTTTCATGGTTTATTTTGCTAAAATGGTACTCCACAATAATCTCGTTGCGACATAATTATCTTGGCAAACCAACACCACCTCTCACATAAGATCAATGGCAATCCCCACAAACCTCTGAACGTCGCACGCGGTGTGTAAAAGTCATGGCTTGTGGCACGTGGCACATGACCAGCTAATACCAGCTACCTTTAATCCATGAAGGTAAAATGGATTGATCAGGGATCTTTCATTCTTTTTTGAATGACTGCTAGAGCTGGAGAGAAATTAGTCATTTCTTTAAAATCTTCAACCGATTCCCAATTGCTTATGAAGGCCATTGTTTCAAGCCTTCAATGCTGCAGGATGTGCAAGAAAAGTTGATCTACAGAGTCTGGTGGCCTTCAGTGATCAATGGAACCACCTGTGGACTTTGACCTACACCCTGAAAATAAACATGGAATCTGTAAAAGGTTGCTGGCAAACAACCAAGTTTCGGGTTGAGATGGGTAGTAAATGTACGTAAATACACCACACATATTGAGTTGTTTGGCCTTCCACCCATCAAGCACCTGAGGTTGAGATGTACATTCGAGATACCATCAAAGGGTGCGACCTGGCAGCCCTATGGGAACTGCGCAAGCATCTGAGATGGTTTCTCAGATATCAGTTAAGATTCGCTATGCTTGTTATATTTATAAGCAAAACGACCTGCATGGATGAGGACTTTTTTTTCAAGAAATACATGTTGCCATCATGTTTTGGTCAAAGGGTCGCAACAACATTTTTTTTTTCCCGGGAAACCACCCAGAGTTTGGTGGAAGCGAGCCCCCATTTCCACCCAAGAGCCATGACTCAAGAAGAAGGGTTGGTAGAGGTTGATTCGAGTCATATGGAGTGAGTAACATTGGAACAAGTGAAACTAGGTTCGGTTGCTTGCGTTCGGGGCGTCATAGTATCACCCAAAGGTTTGCATGATTTTGTTCACAGCTCCAATTTGGCATGATGTCTTACTGGTGAATACCCTCCCATGATTAGTATAGATTGATCATCCCTCCAGTTGTTGGTGCCAACCAGTTGATAGGTCGTTAAAATCCTTTGATTTGCATCAGAATCTATACATCAGACCGCAATTATATACGAGTTTCATTGACATTTCCAACATCAACAGCAACAGGTACATCCCTGTGGGCAACGATTTGGACTATCCGTGCAATGCCTGGAAGTTGAAGACGTCAAATTTGAAGAGGGATGGCTTCCCAAACTCGAAAGTTTCGAAAGTGATGATTTGTTTCGTGATGGTGGTGATGATGATCTCAACAAAAATCTCAAATTTCTGGTTTGTGTTCAGATTCTGGTAGTAGTGGTGGTGGTGATGGTCATTAACATTATTAGGTGTGGGTGCATGGATTGAACTACCAGCTTTTCATAGCTTTTCTACATGCATTGCTCGTCTTTTGGGACATAGGTCTGGCGACACCCTACGACACCTCTAGAATAGCAACGAGTTTTCATGTTTTAAGCATCATATTATGTTTTGTTTGGGCCTTGCAAGGAAATCACGAACAGAAACGGATCTTTTCCAGATCTATTTAACGTCAAGTTCATGTCAGTCTACCAACATGAAAATGATTTACTCACCATCATATGACCAACATCAATTAACTTATTGAATTTGAAATTGGTTCATACCCTACATATGACCACCAAAAATATGTAGATATTAATTTCCAAATTGATGAAGTCCAGGGAACGAATATCCAGTCGTGTCACGCCGAGGTCGCTCCTATACACTGGCCAACCTCAGGACATTTCAAGATGAAACAGGGGTGAGCAGCGAGTTTTTAAGGGTCTCATGGGGAGTTATGTACACAAATTTAATGATATCATGTATGGATAGATATTTAAGGGCTATCGCCCATGCCGCCGACCCCTTATGAGAAAGCAAAGGTCGGGGCATGAGTAATGCATTTTGTCTCTATATTTTTCATCCTCATTTTCCTAAAATTCAAATGTCACGGGGTTATGTTAATTCAATCATTTGAAGAGATGCCTTTTGTTTGTTTATGGATATTTGATGTTATTTTTTCAAAGTTTTTTGTATTAAGAGGTTCAATGATGCTCGCGACCACGGTATGGCACGTAAAGTGAAAAGGCCCGGACACGTTGCTTTTGGAACCCATCAAAAAAAAACAGAAAAAAAAGTTACCTCCAGCAAAGAAGCTAAGACGTGTGGGCCTGATAACGGCTCCGTGCCCAAACTCCGGAAACGTCCAAGTTGCCTCGAACAAGGAAAACCTTTGCGCAACTTAAGACTTAGAAGCCTGTGGAAAACTTCAGCGCAGCGTCAGAAAGCTGCATTGGAGAAACTTCAGCCACCGGGCAAAGCCTAAGAAAGATGCGTCGGGAGCGCATCCGA